>UELX01000134.1:0-121860 GCA_900480035.1 Eupelmus urozonus | reverse complement strand
ATCAAACACCTCAAACCCCCCTCCAAAACCACCACCCAACCTCCAACGGTCCAGCTCGTCATCACCAGGCCACGCAAAGAAAATGAATCGGAATTTAAAGCCTCGGCCTTTGCATCACCCCCATCGCAAAAGTACCCACCCAAACATGGCCCGCATCGAGAGAATCGGCCGCCGGCATTTTCGATATCGCTCCCCTTCCCTGCCAGCTCTTCGCCGGCGTATTACTCGCTCTCTTTTCTCCCGCTCGTATTATACGCTCGTGTGTCTACCTTCGACTCGTGCACTCAATAAGGATCCGAGCCGAATTTGCATGGGTTGATGTGTGTTGGTGTGGAAGTGCTGCGAGGGTAGGGAGCGAAGCATTGGGGGAGATGTGCAGAAGAGAGAGAGTTGGAAAGGGGAAGATGGGGGGATGTGTGTGTGCGTGTGTGTGATTGATCATTTTGAGGGGGCTCGAGGGGAGACGAGTCGAGGCGAATTTCGCTCATGTACTTTTGCGATGCTTTTTTGCGACGATTTTTTTTGGATCTGTGGTGTTTATCGTTTTGACGTCGGTTGTTTTATTTGAAAGTTTTAGGCGTTGGGTTGTTGTTTGATTTATTTAAGCTGGGTTTTGACTGTTTTATGAGCTTTTGATTAGTTACGAATAGTATGCAAATTTTACATAAGGGTTTTGAATGTTCATCTTTGAAAACTTTTATTTACTTCAATTTCCAAAATGTTAGAAATATTGTGTTTCTTTACATTCAGTTATTTTATTTAAAAATCGTATATCACAAAGTAAATATAATAATAAAATAATGAAAAAGATATGCATGTTAAACTAACATAAAAATGCATTTGAATAATAAAAGTAGTGAAGGTAGATAAACGACGAGCTATAATGTTTGTAATTCCAACTACTAATATTTAATGAAGTATTACACAATCAATAGATTCCACATTAAATTTTGAAATATCAAATAAATATCTCTTACATCTATAAAATTTCGAACAATTAACCTCTATTTTCAATGAGTAATAGAGTTTTTTGTCTCACGCACAAATAACTTCCAATACTGGCCTATTATATAGTCCAGCAAAGGTACAGCCGCTGTAAATCAATTCCAATTCTACAACGCTATGATAGCCCCTATATAACTTGCACTCAACAGGTTTCTTGCCTGGAGAAGTTAATAGCCTTAGAATAAAAGCAATATATTTTTACGACACCAAGTGGAACAAACAACTATTATTGCAATGCATAAATAAAAATATTCAGTGTTGTGAATCTTCACTAGCTAACCTTTTGACCTAATGAGCTACATATGGTATATATATACTTGCTTCAATAATAATTACTGTAATCGACCTGCGGTTTTATTGATTCAATTATTACGGGTATATCATAATTATGATAAGTGCAGTATCTATATGCAGCTGTGATATGAAGTCAAATAAAACATGTATATTAAAAGAAATAATTTAGACAATAATGTATACTTTGAATATAGTAAACTTCAGGGAAATATTTTAATTTCAATGAAAAAATATAGTAATCAATTTCCCTTATATAATTACCTTCCGTCTACATGTGATTAACAATTATTACATTCCTTTCAATAATTGTGTTCCTACATGATCATAAGTATAATTATAAAATGTTTTCAATAGATATCGTCAAAATACATTTAAATCTTCATAAAATTAGAATATATTTATCAACTACTCTATATCTACCCGAGCGTACAAACCAATCCCGCTGCGTCATTCCCAAAATTACTTAATAGCAAAACAATCGAAAAAGAAAAGGCCAAATTGCCAGCCAACCACGTGCAATTAAACCAAATGATCGGCGTATAGTAGTGTGAACCGGCTCACATTCATCCATCTGTGTGTGCACGCATTTACATACACATGTATATATGCGTAAAACCCGCGGAGAGGGAGAAAAAGCGGACAAAGAGGGAGAAAGCCCGTCTTTCGGCAGCGGTTTTTCAAGACAGCTCCTGCTCTCTCTCTCTCTCTCTCTCTCGTCTGTCTCGCTCCCTCCCTTTCATTCGCTGACCTGCCGCTGTGGCAATTGAGTGGATATAGCCCCCTCGTTTCTCTCTCGTCGCGCGGCTGGCGATGGGGTGGAGTCAGAAGTGCCTAGTCCGCGGCGAGGGGAGGGCAGATCCACACACCACTTGCACGCACGTGGGGCAATTTATGTAATCGTACACTCCTCTCTCTCTCTCTCCTCTCCTCTCTCTCTTGTGTGCGTGTTCTTTTGTCTTTCTCTCCCCTGATGTGTTTCATAGGTTGCTATTAGATGGTGTGCGACGCGGTCCTTCCGCCCTCCCCCCTTCTTTCTTATTACCCACCTGTGCGGACGCTGTGTAGGTGTAAACATGGACTTTGAGGGATGTGAGTGTGTAGGTGGATGTAGCGTGGGGATACGTATCTTGTAATCAGTGATGGGCTAAGAAGCGTGCTTTTGTTTCTGTGCCTTCTATATAAGTGTGCGAGATTAAGTAGTTGGGCAAATGGAAGTATACTAATGGTTATTAGGTGTATAACAAAATTGGACCTTCGATGCAAAAACATATTTTTATTGTCTATACTTACCTTTTTGCTAGTTATGAAATATTAGTGGGACATTAGTTCAATACTAACGAGACAGTGATGAGTATCTCATGCACTATCCTTCTGCATGCACTTATATACCTGCAAGATAAAAGTACTTTTTTGCCCATCTAGCTCACTCACCGTAATATATTTAAAATGATGCATAGCTCCACCAACGAAACAGACTGGAATTAATCCATCTTGTCACTCTGATAGACAACGATTCTACCTCCACATCAAATCTACAGTTCCCTCTCATTAAGCCCCTCCCTAAAAACTGAAACCTTCCACTCAAGGTCGCCTCAACCAAACCTCCACCATTTTTCACCCAGCCGGAAAAGTGAAAGTCTCCACGATCCCAGCGAAATTCTCCAAAAACAGCCGAGGAACTCGCACGTGCGCTCTTATATATACACGTGCGCCTGAGAAAGCGAGAAACTCGGAGGTTTTTGAAAGGCGCGAGAGTGCCACGTGTGACACGTTACGCTGAGGATAATGCATGGGAGACGAGAAAGAGAGAGAGAACGGGCTGCGTGTCTGCGCGCCCGTTTCCTTGGCTTCCTTTTCTTTTTTCTCCTTCTCGCGTGTATATGCTTACTTGCCGCCGCGAGTATAGTCCGGTGCTTCCGCCCGCGCTTATGTGCGGACTCTTTCGGGAATTTGTTCTTTTACCCTGGAATGCTTTGTTTATCGGGCTTGGGTTTTTTTGCTTTGGCCGAGGGAGTTTTGTGTCTGACTGGGACAATGGTATTTTGATGGCGAGGAGAAGGAATTCGCGGCTTTTTCGACGGGGTTTCAGGTGGGGGGAGGCTTTTGTCGCGGATTTGGGTGGGGAGGTGGGTTGGGTGGGGGGTTTTGTGGTTTGGTTTTGCGAGATTTTTAGTTTTTGGGCTTCGCTGGGATTGGTTTAGTTGGGTTTTGAATTTTTCGAATTTTCTTTTAATTTGAGATTATGAGCTTTTCGTAATTCGAAATACCGTGAAAGTTACTCTTACGGAAGGTAGTATTGTACTCTTTAAAAGTTAAGGAGTAAATTCATGTCAGCATTTACTCTTTATTATAAGCAAATTATTCTTTGATTTCTCAAAATTTTATCCTTATAATTAGTAGTGCATTACAAAATGTAGTCTTTATAAGAAATAAATTTCTCAATTTTATGGAATTAATTCCTTGAAAGGAATAAAATTTTGGATTATCCAAAATTGACTCTTTTTAAAAATTCTTAAATTTTAAAAAGTAAATTGATTTAAAAAATGTTTTTTCTTAACCAGAATCGTACAAGCGTAAATTTATGAATTTCTTAACTTTATATTTGAAATATTTTTACATTAGGCTATTGATCACTTTTTATGTAATAAACCATTAATTGGCAATTAAACGGCTATTAAATAGAATCAGTTCCCCAAGAGAATGGGCCATTAAAAATAAAGACACATTTCTGAAGATTTAGTAGTACTAAAGCTAGTTTAATTACTTCAGATTTTGTTCCAAAAAAAACATCAAAAAAGAAAAAAATTTTAATTTTATTTTAATACTATTGCCAACCTGTCTGTTAGTCAAATTGACAAATATAACATTTCCAGATAATTTTATTATTAACCAATCACCAACTCCCCACCCACAAACTTCAAAAAATAACCAGCGAATCTCACCTACCATCACTCACTGTCAACCCTCCAAAAGCGCAACTTCCTCGAAACCTACATCCCCATAAGCACCTCCAAATCCCCAATAATCACTCAAAGCCGCTTCCAAAAAAAAAGAACTCAAAGCGAAACGTTTTCTCGAATTACAGATCGCTCGCATTCGAATAGACAGAGAGCCATAAGATGATGCAGGCAGCTAGACGCGCTGTGGGGGCCAGAGGCACGGACAAGTGGCTGGCGCTGCTGCTCGGCAACAGCAGCCGGCGCTGCGCCTCTGGCAAAACGCAGCCCGAGCTGACGGCTTTGCGGTACAAAGTCGAGCGCGGGCCATACGCGACGATCAGCAACGCCCACACCGGCTTCTTCAGTGGGCTGCTGGGACAGGACAGAGTCATCACCGAGCCGGACGAGTGCGACAGCTATAATATTGATTGGCTGAGGATTGTCAAAGGTGGGTGAAAGAAGTTTCTTTTTTTTTAGAGGGGGGGGGAGAGTTATTGTTGTGGATAGTTCTAAGGAAGGTATCGGGGTATTTTTAATTGTTGTCTGGTTTTGATTGATTTCTTTTTGTTTAAACTATTAATATATATATATTTTTAAATTAATAATATAACGTTGGTATTTTTACCTGCAGGACGAAGAGTTGAAAGGTGTTTTTGTTCAATTTTTTGGGAGAATTTTTAAATGAATATTTGATTTAATCATTAACATTGTAAGAAGAGGGACAGTCGGTAAAGTAGATGTTTCTTTTATAAAAGATTGGGATCTACTTTTGTTTATTAGTATGTTTATTCTATTTCCGATTGGCTGAAAAAATCGATTGTTTTAAGCTAATCTATAGTATTTTTGAAAAATGCTTTAAATTAATAAACAATACAATATAATAAAAGACCAAAAAATAAGTATCTATGCTGATAAAGAACAATAATTTTTAATAGCAATTGGGAATGTCAATTTTGTTTCAAAAATTACAATGAAGAGAAAGGCAGAAATTACAATAATTACCGAGAAAATTTTTTAATAATTTTACATTTTACTTATTAAATTTTTATTCATATTTAAATTGAGTTATAACAGTACAATTCTAAACATCATATTTTTCATATTTACACATCTATTAAAAAAGAAAAAAAAGTGTTGAAGCTAGTTCAATTATCTTCGAGAATATTATATCCTATGTAGCATTAATGCAATGAAATGTTTTTAAAGTTTCTTTATCTTCTGGAAATAAGCTAAAAACATTTGGATTAATGCGGTTAATACTTATTCTCTACATATCAACTGTTAGTAGACTTGTGATTACAACATAACAAATTTGCTCAGTCCTTAAATAATTCCCAAATTCCTCAAACTCCTCATTAAACAATAAAAAACCAATCCAAAAATTCAAACTCCATCCAATAACCCAAAAAAGAATCCCGACAAAGCCAAAACTCCCGAAAATCCACAATTCCAACCTTGTCAAGCCATATGCAAATCGGCCCTCCGCGAAAAAAGGCAGGGCCCCCTCTATAACCTCGATCCCGGCGTCCCAAAAAGAAGGCAGGCCAGATATAAATTAAGACACTCCGATAGCAGGCTCTCGCGCTGATTTATTAGCGCAGGGCTATATCTGCTTTTTGCTCTCTCCCGCTCTGACTGTCTGTTTCTCGCAGGCTCGAGCCGGGTCGTGCTGAAGCCAAAGAGCACGGAGGAGGTCTCGGCGATCCTCAGGTACTGCGACGAGCAGCGGCTGGCCGTCTGCCCGCAGAGCGGCAACACGGGTATGGTGGGTGGCAGTGTGCCCGTCTTTGACGAGATAGTGCTCTCGATGCGTCTGATGAATCAGATCGTCAATACGGACGAGCTGGCAGGTAAGGTGCTATTGTTTGGCTTGAGGTGGTGGGATTGGGGTTTTGGTAAAGCGGGGAGGGCTGATGCTGGATTTGGATGGAGGGTAGGTCTATTAGGGAGATGTTCGATCAGAAAATGTAGTTCTTGCGGAGAAGTCTGTGTGTGCGTGTGTGTATGTATAGGTGCATGTATTTGTACGTGTGTACAAGTCTATATGTTTTCGTGTTGCGGGTGTGCGTGTGAGTTTGTGAGAATATTCATTTCTTACTGTGTGTATGTATACGAGGATTTGTGTGTGTTATGCATTTAAATAATAGAGAGAATTGTTTTCGCCATATCTTTTGAATGCATGCATTATATACGTCAAATTTTGTCAGGTATTTGTAATTGAATAGTGATTAAATTTTAAAACCAACCAAATAATATAAAGTCCTTATTACGTCAATAATATTTTAAAAAAAATACTTTTTAGAGGAAAAAATATGTACATTTTCATAGAATTACATAATTATGGTTTTATAAAATAAGAAGTCTATATGTCAATTTTTAAAATGAACTATAAATAATGGTCTGATTCAAAGACTAAAACTTAAATCTAGAGTTAGAATTGTTCAGTTTGTTTCATCTTTCAATTTTTTTTTTTAAATCGCGAAAAACCACCTTGAAATATGTAAAATCTTGCTTTGGAAAGAATTCGTGCAGAACATTAGGTATCTATAAATATTTTCATTAAAAGTAAATCGAAGCTTTAATCTAAACTTTATATTAGTCAAAAAATGTACAAAAAAAGAAGCCTTTGTTTTACCAAATCAGTAAGCAGTGGTTTTTTTTATAGTGCACAAATTTTATTGTTTCTTTATTAAACTATCATATTTACTAAAAAAGCTAGTGTCATGATTCTTGTAATTTATGAAAAACATACCTTACATCTTCTTTCACTCAAAAACATTCTGAAATCTTGAAATCAATTTTATTTGAAATTGAAAAAGATTAGAATTTTGTGAAATAAGCACAGACTGCAGCAGTTCCTGTCTTCAGAAAAAAGAGAAGTTTTTTTCTGCAACGTTCTACAATGAAGTGCAAAGTCACAGTTTGTCCTAGTTTTTTGAGTATCTTCTTCATCCTTTCACAAGTAATCTTTCAACGTCTTCATTTGCCCATTTCCAAAAAACTTTTAACTTTACTAAGAGTAATTACTATAATATTTTAAAATTAAATTTTTTTTAAGTACTTTATTGACAATGATATAGAACTGTATTTACAAATCACTTTATTTGCCTAATAAATAGAGTTTTGACAATATCATCGCCGTTAACCCAAAAATAAAATTATACCGTTATACACCCGAAACAAATACAGCTCAATGTAATAAAGACCATAGTTTGTACTTCGCTAATACAAAGCCCAAGCTTCGAACCTAGACAAACGCATTTGCAAGAAGTAAAAGCGTGTCGTGCCCTTTGAAGTTCCGGCGAAGAACAATAAAAAAAGGGTCGAATGTCAGGTCAGTCCATCGAGGGCTGCTGCTCCCATGTATAGATACCTAGCGATCCTAGCCTGAAATAAACACGCGGTACATCAGTAGGTGGTCAGCGCGCCGGACGGAGGAGCCAGGGTACCGTAAAAAGGGGATAAAGAGGCCAGCCAAGGTCGGTTTTTCAGGAGCCAGGAGTCGGGTGTCGTTTCGCCTCCATTATTCTCATTCTGCCCATTGTTTTTTCAGCTTTTTCCTACAGCTGTACTTGGCTTTGGTTACTCTCATTTGCATGAATTATTGATTTTTGTTTACGGTTATAGGCCGGTTTGCCAACGATTTATGCGTGTATATAGTTTCTTGTTTTTTTTAAATATTTTTGAATCTAGTGGTAAAGTTTGTAAGTGATTGAATCGTGTAATTATTAAAAGGAAATGCAACAGGTGTCTAATAAGAATATACACGGCGAGCTAGTGGATGTTTTCATAGAAATAATAATAAAGCATGATGGACGTTCCAACAGCTTTTTTAACAACTGATATTTATTTTAGTTCTATGCAAAAATTATAGCATTATAAAAGATTATTCATTAATAAAACCGATGACCCAAAAAATAACGACTACCCAAAAATATTCAAGCTTATACACATCATTAAATCCACCAGCATAAGCATAATTTACAATAAAATCCCAACGAATAATCCCGGCCTTAACTTCCCGTAGAGAAAAATTAAAAATTCGCCACGCTATCCCTGCAATTTCACGCTACTCCCATGCCGCCGGTAAAAGCCCTATTCCAATTTTTAATTAAAAAAAAAGAAAGAATAAAATAGAATCGCAGCCCACTTTATAATTCATAACGCGCGCGCTCGCCTCGAGATACATCCTCGTATAATACATCGTTCCGGCGCGCAAAAAAGAAGAAAGAAGAAGCGGGGCCCAGGCCATTCTCCACGCTCTCGCGGCCTGTCCGAGCGCATCGCGCGGCGCCTCGCGATAAACGCTCTATAGTTTCCCCCTCGCGTGCCGCCGAGGCTCTACTAATGAGAGTCGCTCCTCTAATAACGACGCTAATCTAGATCCCGGAGCTGCCTCCCCCGTATATAGTACCGTAATCCATAGAGGCGCTTGTTCTGTTTTTTTTTTTTTTTTTTGTTTGGCGTGAGCGGACCGTTAGAGGAGAGAGAAGGGTTTGGTGAAGGTGAGCGAGGAAAGTGAATTTTATTCGCTGCTTTTTCGGGAAGCGAGCGGGTAATTGGCTGATTGTGAGCGCGCCGGGTGTAATTGAAAGGAGGTTGTGGGCTTTTTTTCGGTGGGGATGGAGGCAGGATGCTGTGATTTTGGGTAATTAGCGTGGATGGATTGAGAGTTGGGTTGTATGTGGGCTCCGTTATTTTTATTTTGATTAAGGTATTAATGTGTTTTTAGATTATTGAAATTAACTATATTTGGATATTATTATATATTTATTTTAGAGTTAGTATTGACATAGTGCTGAACTAGTTCATGCTTGATTTTATCAGATATTTTGAATAATATTGTTGTAATATTCATGTAACATTATATATTTCCTAAATAAACATTAGTTAAATTATATATTATAAAGCTATATTATTCAAATGCAGAGAAATACTACTGTAACATTTGATCAATATTCTGAATGTAGGAAAACATTCATACTTTATATTTAATCTCTATATTTAATCAATAGATAATCTACATAATTTTCAAAATAATATACTCTTTTGAGTCCTTAATTTCTTAACAGTAGTTATTTTATTCAATATCTTTAATCTCGGATAGATGATAATAATAAACTTCACTTTTGCTTTATTAAAAGTTTATTATGTCACTTATAATCAGGCCGTAAATACATATATAAGGCTTACTTATGGCCTAACGAAATTTAATGAGTATGATAATATTAATTTATTATAACATTTTTCTCCATCAATTTTGGATGTTTGACTAGGTATAGCGTGATCACGACACGATTCATAAATTAATGAAAATACGAAAATTAACTCAGAGCATTCATAAATCCACTATTAAGAGATTTTTTAATGTAAATTTTACAAAACTTTTATTTATTTTTTAATATATTAATATAAATAGATTAGTTTTGTAAACACAACTTGCTCGTTTCTTGATTCAGTAAAAAAAGTAATAATATCCTAAATTTATATTTAACTTGAACTGTTATATTATATAAGCAAAACGTTGAACTTTAAATTCATGCATCATGATTTTACTAACCATATAAGGCTTGAGTTCATAATAAAATACCGAAGCAAGTATTTGTGAAAAACAAATATCAATTAAAATGAACTATTTTTCCCAACAAATACAATTTCCCCATTGTCAGACAAAACTCCATTTTAAACCAGCACCAAACGCCTCGAACCCCAGCTCACCCCACAACCTCAAAAACAAAAAAAAGCCTCAGCTAAATAAGCAACAATTTATGCACTTCCCACACGTCACTTTGGTACCGTGCGTGCGCTTATTGCAGGTGTATTAGTCTGCGAGGCCGGTTGCGTGCTGCAGAGCCTCGAGGAGCATCTGAACAAGCTGGGCCTGATGATGCCGCTCGACCTCGGCGCCAAGGGCAGCTGCCTGATCGGCGGCAACGTCTCGACTAACGCCGGGGGCGTCCGACTACTGCGCTACGGTAATCTACATGGGAACATATTGGGACTAGAAGCCGTAAGCACAAACCATGAATAAGAAATCAGCGCGTGCTAGCGCTGGATATATTGGTTCATTATTATTAGCTTTCTTTTTTACTTTTTTTTTTAGCTGTAGATTAAAGTGAACGTTTTGGGTAATGGAGTAGTTTTGTTACTTGTATTTTTGGAGAATGTTGGAGTGGTACGGTGATAGGATTCAATATTTGGTATTCACAGTAGAACATTTTGTCTAATTTTTATAATTAAGAAAACTTATGTAAAATTCAACATATATAAAAATAATTTTAACTTGGAGAAACAGCATTGGACAATTTGTGTTGCTGAACGAATTTTCAACTATGTATTTCAAATAAAGTGCGTTTAGAAATTATGTTGACTTTTAGGCCCGTACATTAATTAGTCGCTTTAAATTAAAAAAAATGGCATTTGGGCGAAAAAGGGCACTATTTAAAAAGTAAGATATAAACGCATTTTTAAACTATGTCATTTAATAACACATTTGATTGAACTTATCTAAAAATAATTGCCATTCGATAACAGAGTGAAAGACAAGTATTTTTAAAATAGAATCAATTTTCCAGACCTTGAAGAAAGTGTGATATTATTTACATCAAGATTGCAAGAATTACGCCAAATTATTGAATGGTGTATATTTTTTCTTTGAAAAAGTTGTCAAAAATACATCAATTGCTATTACTTCTAAATCATAATTTATAACATAGACCATAGTTTTTTTTTTATGAAAACTGTCATTTTTTTTATGTAAAAGTCGTACTTATCATAGTCAGCCCATTTAAAGTATATCATTTTCTGCAATAAGCCAAAAAATTACTTTTACTAAAATCTTTGAAATTTATTTCTAAGTAAATGAAAAAACATAGCTTTATTCAAGTAATGTATAAGATGATTCTAAATTTTCAAATAATCCAGTACAGACAAATTCTCCTAAACGCACCATCTCCTCAAAAATCAAGAAAACCCAATTAAAAATCAACTACCCACACAACTGACCCCATAAAATTCTCTATGAACTGCAACCATCCAAACCCACGCTGCCTCCTCGTTAATCGATCCGTTAAATCCTCTGCTCTCAGGTAATGGCTAACGGCAAGGTTATCGACTGCCTGAACACGCTGAAGAAGGACAACACCGGCTACCACCTGAAGCACTTGTTCATCGGGTCCGAGGGCACGCTCGGGGTCGTGACGAAGGTGGCCATCCAGTGTCCCACCCTGCCCAAGGCCATAAACGTCGCTTTTTTGGGTGAGCCCCCCCATTATAGCTCGCGGTAGCCGTGTACATCTCTCTTTCTCTCTTTCTTTCCTCTATACTTGCCGGCGCGACTGTCTGCGTGCACGTCTGTGTGGGTAATTCGGGGGTCGAGCCGGTTTCGAAAAATCCGGTCGGCCTGACTCCGGGACTCTATATAGGTATAGTTTGCTACGTTGTAAGGAGTAGTTCTCCGGGAATTGGCTTTGTTTGTTGATGTGGGAAGGTCCGACGGGCGATGGAGGTGGGATGGTTGGATTTTTTATTGCTGGATTAGGCTCTTTTTACCGTTTTTCTTTTTTGGTTAAAAAGTAATAATGCTGTTTTCCGAGATTTTTTTGGAGGTTTATTGTTAATACTTTTGGAGAGTTGATTTTCTTTTTAAGTAGTGATGTATTTAAATGGAGGTATTAAATTTCATAAGTGTGTTCCTGTAAAGTATTTTAATGAAATTTACCAAAACCAATCAACGTATATGAAATAAGTAGGCTCTATTGAAGGCCTAATCAATTTTTATATAATTATATAAAAAATTTTAAAAATTCTAGTTAGGATCCAACTAATTATAGAAAAGTTAGAATATGCTCTAAGCAAGGTTATTTTTGCACTCGAAGATGTGCCAAACTTCAATCTGTAGCTTTATATCCAAACCTCTTAATTTTTTTAAATTTCTTAAGAATGCTCCTCACCGCGATTTGTGTAACTTCCTACAACTTATCTGGTTTTCCTTTATTTTATTTATTCAACGAGTTTTGCCACGTAAAGAAAATATTCAAGAATATTTTCATAACATTTTCATGAAATACATATACGATAAAAAAAATCACATTTCACTGCCACTGGCCCTTTGAATTTGCCCAACAAACGATGGCTTTATTTTGTTAATTTAATTTCTGGAACTTTTTTAAAAATATTCTTGTATTATAACGATTTATAGTAAGGCGCATTTAAATTTTCGATTTTTCGAGGAGCACTCTTAATTTCCTTAATTCCCTTCCGTAAACCATCGAGCACACATCTCACTTAAAAAGAGCAACTTACTCAATCTGATCCAAACCCACCAACGACCGAATGAAAAACAGGTTTGAACAGCTTCGACAAGGTGCTGGAGACATATCGTCTGGCTAAAAGCGAACTGGGTGAGATCCTCTCGTCCTGCGAGATGATCGACCGTGACGCGGTCGACGACGCGCACAAATCCTTGGGCCTGAGGAGTCCGCTGAGCACCGAGCACAACTTCTACATGCTCATCGAGACGGCTGGTAGCAAGATGGAACACGACCAGGAGAAAGTCGAGGCTTTCCTGGAGAAGCTCATGACCGAGGCTGTCATCGACGATGGTACTGTAACGTCTGAGCCCAGCAAAGTGAAGGTTAGTTTTTGGAGGGATGATTTGTTGGGGCTTTATTTGCTCTGATATGTAAAAAATATAAGTATGATACGTAGGGAATGGGACATGACTTTTGGGTATAAGTAGAAATAAGAAACTTATGTGGAATCATTTGTTTACTTTGCATTATTAGGAAATGTTAATACGTAATCTTATTTTTAAAATCTGTGCTTTGAAATTAACATAAATGTTATTTTCGAACAGATTCGATGTTTTTAGATATAATTTATACTCAGAAAAGAATATTTGAAAAAACTACAATATTGGATAGTAAAACTACGTAAACAGGAAAAACCTAAAAAATTACTATACTTTACAAGAAATGTTACTACGAGGGTTTGTAAAATTTACCATGTTGTCGTTTAAAATTTACTACATAAATTTTCCTATATAGTATAGTAATTATTTGAATTTTTCCAATATGTCGTAGCTTTGCTGTCTAGTATTATCATTTTTTCTATAAGATTCTTCTTTCGATATACTTACGTGGAATCCTTACTTGTAAAAGTAGTAGTGTTAATTGGATGTTTCTTTGTTTTGTGTATTGTATAATTTATCGCAGCTTTCAATTGCAGTGAATTGTCACAATAAATATTTTAATACACAAAAAAATGAAGGTATTAAAAAACAAAATCCTCGATTCATTTATTCAAAAAGAATTGTTGATAAAAATAAAGATTCTATGATATTTCAAATTGCATTAAAATTACAAATAGATCTGCAACAAACGACTTCCTCGAACATTTATAAAAGTCAAGCAGACTAGCATATATCTTTATCCAGACAATAATGACGCAAAACGGAAACATTCAGCAGACGCATACAGAAAAGCACAATAGAGCAAGAGAGAGCCGAGCGCACGAGGAGGAATGCGAGGCTCGTGTGTAGCTTCTAAACTGACTTTTAAAAAATTTCGCTTTCACGTGCAGAACATCTGGGAGCTGAGGGAGCGATTAGCCGAGTCTATGACGAAGGAGGGCTATCTTTTTAAATACGACATCTCCCTGCCGCTGCCGCAATTCTACGAGATCGTTCCGGTGCTTAAGGAGCACCTTAAAGGCTGCAACATTCGGTTCGTCACTGGCTTCGGGCACTTAGGTACGTTTCACGCCGATTTACGTATTTCTCTCTTTGCTTCTCTCTCTCTGTCTCTTTCTCTACCTCTCATTCTTTCTACATGTTGCGCGCACGCCCGCGAGGGAGCACAAAGGAACGGTAATTCTAGACGCTGAGCGACGTGGAGCTGAAAGTATTTTCGCTTATTACTATTAGTTATTCAATTATGGATCTTTTGTTTTCACTTTAATTAACTTGACAATTTTTTTTTTTTTTCAATTTTATTAATGTTTTCAAGCTGGAGACTTTATCGATGATTATATTGATAAATTATGATTTGTTGAAATTATGAAAGTTTATATATAGTCTAGTAGAATCAATTCCATATTAAAGTTAAAGCGGGTCATGACCTGGTATCCAGTATAGAGTTGCTTTATAAAAACCCCTTTTAAATTATGCAAGGATTTCGGATCGAGTTCTCGTGTTAAGCATAAAAGCTTCTTATAAATAGTGCTTGAAACAAGTATTTTATTTATATCCGTCAAAAATGATAAGTAATGTAAAAACGTGATAAACTGATATACGTTTTTTCTAATCATTTTTTTATAATATAATCAAATTTCGAAATATTTAGAATGTTGATTATAACTTCAATAATTAATTATTTTTAGGAATTTATTGTTTATAAATATTATTGAAGGGCATTAAAAAATTATCTAGATTTTCCTTTATCTTTGTAACTTTCTCTAAGCATACATTAATTTATCTAGACAATTTAAGTAACGAATTCATTAATTGTTGTCGACTCATGGTGAATTAACCGCGTAAAAGATTAATGCACCTTTACATTTTCCTTCTCGAACGATTCAACCTCTTCAATAGATATTGTAATGTAGGTACATTCAATCATATCTATAGCCTATACATTAAAGTATCCTGCAATACTTACTTATTTACGTAATCTTTGCTTTTTATCACGCATAAAAATACACACATGCACACACACATACACGCACACGCATGCACGCTCACTATTATCCTTAAAATTAAATTATTTTCATTTTCTGGCTTTTTAAACAAATTATTCATTTTACTTTATTCATTATATCATTATAAGCGGTTAGAGCATTGTCATCTACTTATAAAAAGTATAGATACAGTTCCAATACTAAAAATATTTTTTACGAACGCATAAACCGCAATGACAAAAAACTCAAAATATTCCTAAAAACAAAACTATCACTCCCCCTTCGAATCTGGCACACACAAAAGCAGTTCCAACCTCTCCCGATCCCGACGACGTTAGGGCACCGAGCCGCCAATTTCGCGCACACAGGATAAACACGCACGCGCGCGCCCAGGATAGGGTAACAGAAGTCAGGGAAGAGGGGGCCAAAAGGGGTGCTGAAGACATAATTCAGTTTAGCCCCGACTTCGCGGCAAAATCCCTAAGCTTATTTGCGAAGGGCGCAGCCAAGCCCTGCTCTATCCGCAAAACTCGCTGCCTTATTGTTTTTATTAGAGGAACGTATTCTTTGAAGGCTCGATTGCGTAAGAGTGTGGGAGGGATGCTTCCTTCTGGATGCCTCGGAGAGCCTGGAAATCTTGTTTATAATTTACATGTATTGTGGTGGGTTTACGCTGTTTTCTATGAAGGGAGGTGGGAGTTGAATCTGGAGGAAACGCAATCAAAGTATACTGTTTCTGATTTACTGGGATGAGGTTTGGGTTTTGAACAAAGTGAAGTGGAGGCGGTGTAGTTTTCTTATGGAAATCAAGGAAGTTTCGACTTTCGAAAGTATTTTTTACAAGTCTAACTGGTTTCCTTCAACTTTGTTTAAACTTTAAAGCATAATAATTAGCTATCTACTAATGGTTAATCAGCCAGTTCTTAACCAGTTTAAAAGTGAATAAAAACTCGTCAAGCCTTCCATCAGCCACCTTCAGATCACTAAACTTCCAGTCATCCCGCTCGCTCCTTCACCGTCGCAGTCACCTCTCAGCAAACTTTTTTCGTCAAAAACTTTTTGCAATCACATCTCATCAAGCGTAAATCATAATCACAAAGTCATAAATTTTTTTCTCCGATCTCGAAACTAAACTCAGCTTGTTTTTACCTTCCACCATCTCTCGTCACAGGCGACGGCAACCTTCACCTGCAGGTCTCCACTCCAGACTTCGACGAGTCGGTGAACGCGAAGCTGGAACCGTTTGTCTTCGAGTACACGTCGAAGCTGCGCGGAAGCATAAGCGCCGAGCACGGGATTGGATTCAAGAAGGCCAAGTATCTGCACTACAGCAAGGACCAGTCGGCGATCGAGCTCATGAAGCTCATGAAGCGCACTATGGATCCGAACGGTATACTCAATCCGTACAAAGTTATATGTTGAGGTGTGGTTAGTTGATTGTTGAGATTTGACAGGTTCTTTGCATAATTTTTTAAATGCATGGAATTTAGGAGATTTTGGTGGGTATTGTTTTGACTACCAGGTTGGAGCTGTGTACGTTTTTATGGTTGTTAATAAGCAACAATAGATACTTTATTTTTTGGAATTTTTTGATTACGGAATTCTTTGTATAAACAATTTTATAATAAATATTAGGATTAAATGTGAACGATAATCCAAGCAATTTTTTGTCAACAAGAGAAGTTATAAAGAGAATTTTATCTATTATAAACATAAATATTTTTATAATAATAATAATGTTTTAAGTATCTATCACGGAGATAGATCTAATCAAATTTGAAATGCATAATTGAAATACCGAGATAGTGAGATAATTATAAGTATTTGATTATATTAGTTTTTCAAATTCTATTTTTATTGAATTATTTGTACATAAAGGTAGTAGAATTGTTATGAATTGTTGTTTAAATATTTACATGTTAAAGAACATAAACTAATATTTGGTATGTGTACAGTCAATATTTTTGTTTATTTAAGTTTATATAGTTTTAATATTACTTATAACTTTGTAGAAATCCAAAATACTCATACAAATAAATAAATAAAATTTTTCGAAATGACGAAATTATTTATTACGATCCTATGCAGTACCCTAATAACAATACTGATTAAAAAATATATTTTTTAAAAAATAATTATACTTACCACAAAAAAGATTTAATTTAATTTTCAATTTTAAGTTTTAATTTAAATCATATAATTTTCAAAATAAGATTCTGTTACAAAAAATATCTAATTTCCTTATTACCACTGTTCGTCTTTTCACGATAGGCGCCAATAAGACGATAAAGCTTAAGTGGAAAAGTGGCCGTGGTGGCGGTGCATTTTATAAAAGTGATTTATCAAATCTCGAGGGCGAGCGAACGACTTTATCTTACTCTCAGACACTCTGTTTCTTTAAGAGGTGAGTATATACTCACTAGAGACTTTTGATCGTTAAAATTTTTATTTACCTGTTATTGTTGATTGAAAATTTTGAATCTTTTTATAATAAAAATATAAGTTTATATAAAGTTATAAATTAATTAAGTTTATTCATAGATTCATCCCGTAAAAGCCATATTATAGAATAGGATATATTGTTTGAAATTTCATCAGATTATTGCAAAAAGTATTGATATTTAATAAAAATTAAGAACTACGTATTTCATAAATTTAGAAGGTCATTTCGAGTTTTTATATTGCAATGACACTATTTTTAACAAAATCCGATATCCTTATTTCCTTTTTAGTTAAATTTTTAGTATGCTATTACCGTGTAGCGTTATATAGATAAACCAATATTCTAACTAAAATAAAATTACTTAAATCTCATTGAATTGAATCAACAATAGAAAAAGAAATTTTAGGATACTTTTATTTTATAGCTAGATTGACACTAATGTTATTTAGTATTTCATCGAATGACGATATTTTAGAATTATTATATTCATTTAAATTATTAGTTAAACTGACTTGATTTTAGAGCATTAACTCAACATTAACCAGTAATTAAAAACCATCAAATCCTCAAAGACTCCTTAAGAACCTCACCTAACAAAAAATCAACCATTCAAACAACCAGTCCCACCAAACCCGCGACTCCCACTCCAACCCCTCCACCCAACCAAACCCATAAACCCAAAACTCCACCATCCAACCCATCCCCCAACAACTAGGTCATCACCCCCCCCCCCTCCCACCACCCTAATCAAACTCCACCTCCTGTTCCAATGTCCAAAATAATTCGCGCCGCGTGCACCTTCGTGCCGATCGATATAGCACACGTCGACAGAGAGAGAGAGAGAGAGAGAGAGAGAGAGAGAGAGAGCCAGATCCCCCCTGCGCGTTACGGTTTCGCGAAAATAGACGCCCGCGGGGGGACGGATGTTGTGCGGGGCCGACTGCAGTGGAGAAAATCATTATGCCAGAGCGCGGCCTGCGAGAGAGCTAGCGGGGCGAGCGTGATTAATTAACGAGATGCGCGCGGGCGCGCTATTTCAAGTGCAGGCGGCTCGCGCGCCGCCTTATTAAAAGTGCATCGGCCCGACGGCTCGCTCGCTCTGTCTCTCTCTTTCTGTGTGCCTCGTCGTGGCTGATGTGTGCTCGTTGGCCTTTTGTAGAAGAGTTGGATGTGTGCCGAGGGGCTGGATATGCTCGTGCTGCCATCGGGTGAGAGTTAAGGGGAGGCTAGGTCGTGGGTGGATGGTCGGTAAGGTGGTGGTCTGGTTTGTCGGCGGTGGGTTTCGGAATTTTGGCTGATGAAGGTGGAGGTTTTGGTGGAAAATACGAATAAATTTTGAGTGGCGATTCCTACCTTATCGATATAATTTACAGCTTAATAAATCATGTTTTGTGATATAAACACTTTTTTTAGAGGTATTTTATTTTAAGCTTTTCTTCGATAGTTTTATCAAGTCTGCAGCTAATACGATATCAGGGTTTAAGAAAGGCAAATATTGATTTATGCAACAAGAACCTGAATATTTTTCCTCAGTATTGCTAGATTTGGATTGGTAATTTACTTTTATTAAAGTTTTATACATTCATTTTATAAATGCGGATTTACTTTATATCCACAAGCTTTGATAGAAGTACTTTTATGTTCCGTTTTTCAAAACCAACATTTTTTTCATTTCCGAACAATCTCGTTTCAGCAGTTTTTATTTATAATATTTTATTTGATTTTTTTTACATAAATCTCCTCTTATATATCTTCAATAGCTTACTATTATGCTAAACGACGTAATAAAATTGAAATAACAAAAAATACTGTACACACAGGACAAAAGTCCAAATTCATTCTGAATTCACAACCAGCATTGTTACGGTGCATCAAAAAATTAATTAAAACACTAAATTAAATCTCGCAAAACTTCAAAGGAAGAAATAACTCGCAAAACAAACCATATTTCCAAAAAAAAAAAAAATAAATAAATTCAAGGCTAAACTTTTGTCTAAATAGAAACGCGTGCAATTTGTACACACGCATTACACGCGCAGCAGCCAGTCTTCACTCATTAAAGCTCTCAGTATATACATCTCAGCCTCGTTATCCTCGAAGCGCACGCTGCCCAATTAAACGATACGCCAACCCATATACATATACACATGCATATATACATACAGTCTAAGAAATAAAAGGAAGCGACAAAACCACCGAGCTCAATAACAAAGGACGCCGCTAGAGCGCGCCACTGTTTCCATTCAAGCACGAATTTCTCTATGTATATAAACACACTTTAATACACGGACAGAAAGTGTAAGCGTGTGTTTGTATTTTATTAATGCGTTTAGAGTGCAGTGTCCGGACGAGTGGCGAAGCCTTTGTCGACAGGCTGTTTTTGTTCAGAGGTGTCTAGGACGCGGAATTTTGAAAAAAACCGAGCTTTTCAGATGGCTGACAGAGAGAGTGCGAGTGCATTGAGGCTTAGAGTGCCGCTGGCTGTACAATGTTTCTTTATTTCGCGAAATATAATGGATGTTTGCACGCTTTTTCGCTGATGCCTTTGTTTTTTTGATATAGTGCTATTTCTAAATGTTGAATTTTAATCGCAATGTCACACTATTGTACGATTATTGACTCGTTCCTAATGCAGACATTTTAACATTTTGTAATACTATTATCAAATTATACACTAAAAAGTCTATTTTAGACAGCTACACGAGTACCAAAAAAGACTTATCCTGCGCAAAAGCAGTCTACTATCTAAACGCCGATCACGCCTTAGACGTGACTCTTTTTTCTTCCTTTATCGCAATCCGTCATCCTCCGCGAGAGCCGGCGCCCTAAGCTAACGACGAGCGATCCAGAGGCAATCCCGACGATTTTCCCCCCTTTACCTCGGAGCCCATCGTCTCCTAATCCCGCAGCGAAATACTTTCCTTTTTATTCGGCTGCCACTCCTTCACGAATCTGCTTTCACTCTTTCGAAAGATTTTCTTTCTCTTCCAGGAGCTGTCCTCGGGCCTCTCGACATACGCACACACCTATAGTCTTTCTCTTTTTTCCGATAAGCGACGAAGCCGGAGGATGTGCTCATTTCCATCGCGGAGCGCGCAACCGTGGGAGAGCCCGAGGCGGGTTGCGGATGGCTTAGCGAGAGATTATCGTCTTTTTTGTTAATTACGAAAATTTTGTGCTTTCGGTTGATTAAGAAAATATGTATAGAAATGAAGTAACTCTGTAGTTGATGAAGGTACTTCTAGAATGTAGAGTAATGATCGATGGATAGGTGGAAATGCAAAGGGTGCAATTATAGCGATAAAATGTAGATTCAAAACGATAACACGTATGTAATTCACTTTGTTCCAAGCCTAACTAACCGAGATTTACATAACAAGTCATAAAGTTTCTATTTATGAAGTTTTATTTCCCGCCTCCATTGTTCCTAGTATATTTATCGCCAATGTCTTTTGAAGGTTATTACAGGCGCGGTTTTCAATCTGTCGAAACCTTCTAAATAACTATAAATGTAAATTTTTCAAGTTCGTAATACGATCCTTCTCTAAATTGGTGGTTTCAATCAATTGATAACCGACAAAATCGAATTATAACCTATATATCTCGATTAATAGGGCTATAAAGAATATGCAGTGTTTTTCTGTCGTAGATTAAAAGAACAGAACTACATAGAAAGCAATAAATCAAGTCTATATTTGTTTTCGCTTGGACCATAAAAAGTATCCATAACTCAGGCGAAAGCTATTTTTACCCCGGACCATAATTCAGACGGAAAGCGAACGTCAATCAAATGCTTGCAAGTCTAACCGTCCGCGTCACGCGCACTTCCACGCGAAAAGGGCCCCCTTTATCGACTTTGTTTGGTCCTTGTTTAAGTGAAGTTATGCGAGGTTATTATCAAGTTTTGCTGGAAATTATCGTTATGTTTATCGGTCTAACTTGTACTTGAAATTTAAATTTAGAGTTTGGAAACGAAATTGAAATTTAGGATAAAATAAATATTGGAGTATTATGGAATTATTTACGGTATAATCTATATAATTTACAAGTTTGCATTTGGCGGGGAATTCCAAAATTTATGGTTTCCCCAAAGCATAGTCAGTGCAAGCAACGTTTCCTGAAAATTTCAACTTAATCCGAGCAAAAGCGCGCCACAAGGGTTTAAAGTTTAATTTTTCGTACGGCGCGGTGAATACAAAACTTTGACCGGGTGTTTCTCTTAAAACTGCAGTTTCTTAGCGCGTGAGCAAAATATAGCGAGAATAAAACTATCGATTTATACCGCAAGTTTTATGCGAGCTAAAACATAAAAATACAAAGCAGTGGAATTTTTTCAGTGCTCCGGTTGAATTTTGAACTTTGAACGTGTACTCGATTTAAAGACATTCATGAATGTTTTTGAAGTTTAGGGGTTGGTTGTATCGAGGGAAGGACCGAGAAAATTTTATTGCTTTGAAATATTCTATTGGAATATTTTTTAGTCGAGTGTTCTTGCATTTTGTCTTGAAACATGAATGCTTGACATCCATACCGATTTTACTGTGGTGAAAATCAATAATTGATAAAATCAATAAGTTAATATTTAAGCATAGAGTTTAAAAGGAAAATAGGTCTTGCAATGATAGTATACGGTTTCTGGACTATTAAAGGAGCAAGTACAATAAACATTAAAACCAAGAGATTAGGTCTTAAGTATAAAAACATTAACATAAAAAACAATGATAAAAGTTAATTAAAAAATCGAAGACTCATTTCTATTTTTTTCTATAATATTTTTTTGTCCGTTGCTCAAATAGATACGAAGATATATATTATGGAAGATAATGTTTCACATAATCGCTCCCAAAAACTCATCTATCCGAACCTCCCCCAAAAAAATAAAGACCCAACAATCCCTCACCCTTTCTCCTTCTCCCAAACCCTAACCTCCACTCCCACCCTTCTACCCGACCCATCGGCGCGTAAAATCAAACTGCAAATTCAATAACCCAAACCAACCAAAAATAAAAACCACCGCGCTGTCACGAGCGTCGCTCATATCCCCGCTAAAAACCAATCTCTCATCAAAGCACCCTCCTAATCCACCCCCCTCCCTTCAAAAACCCTCTTCACCCCGAAAAAACCCCTCTCCAGCCACTCCTCTCGGCTCTTCGCTCCACATAAAAAAGGCCAAGCCGACACAATATACCAGCCGCCGCGAGTCCGCGGGCACAGGTGTGTGCGTATATACATGCGGCTATCCAGCCGTCGTACTACACGGCGCTTGCGTGTAGGAAAGGTCTATATACCGGCGGCGCGCGCGAGCGGAGTAGGAGGCGCGCGACGGCGGCGCGAGCGAAGAGAGAGAGAGAGAGAGAGAGAGAAGCTTTGCGCTGCCGCTTATGCGCGCCGAGCGGCCCAGAGAGGCAGTCGTGAACTCGACACTGCACCGTGCGCGCGCCGGCGAGTTGCGCGTTGCCGCTTCAACATAAACACGAAAATCCAGAAAAAGCAGCGCGGGACTCTGCTTGTTTACCAGAGTTGTTGTTGTCGCGCGCGTCGCTGTATCCACGGAGAGAGCGGTCGCAGCGCCAGCTGGTCCGAGGACTTTTTGCGCCTAGCAGACGAGAGAGAGAGAGAGAGAAGTGCGCGCGCGTTTAGTTTGACGTTTCGAAGTGAGTGCGTGCGGTGTGGATTATCAAGCGCGAGGCTGCGTCGGCAACGGCGTCGTCTGCTGTGGGAGCGAGAGCAGAAGCCGAGAGAGGAGAGCTCTGCCAAGGGGGTGGGAGCCTCTATATAGCTGCAGACGCGCGAAGAAAGAGAGTGAAGGGGGAGCGAACGACCTTTGGGGTCTCTGCTCTCTGTCTTTCTGTCTCTGTCGCTCGCTCGCTCGCGGCAGGTGCAGCATAGTAGCGCAGTCCTCGAGGGCCCAGCGCGCCAGGGCGACTTCCGGATTTCCGGGCGGACGTTCCCATACGAATCGGTGTGTGAATATAGATATAAAGCAGGGAGAGGAAAATCAGCGGGATGGAACAGGGGGAAGCGGCCGAAGGATAGCGATTCGAGGGAGGAGAAAGTTGGAAAGAGAATTAAGAGCGAGTTTTGTCCGGCCCTTGGATTACATTAACAACGAGCGCAGCGAGAGAGCCACCCTCGCTATAGCAGGAAAGTAGCGCAAGGTCGTCGGGGCGATAAATTTTGGAAAGACGATTTTTTTTCGTGCGGGGGTGAGAGCAGCAGCAAGCGGGAGAGAGAGAGAGAGAGCAGCACAGCATCAGGCAGCGAGGAGAGGGGGGAGTGCGCCGGGCGCTCGCAGCGACGGGGTTAAGCCGTAAGGGAGGAAGGCTAAGGGCTCCCGCAAGGACGAAGGAGAGATCCTTTCTCTCTCTCCTCCCCCGTCGCAGCGTCTCTCCCTCTCGGAGCCACAACAGCAGGAAAAACGTGCGCGCTGCGTGTGCGGCTGATCGATAAGCGCCGCCGAGAGAGAGAAGCGTGTGTGTGCGGTGGCGGCGGGGGTGGCCTGGCCAGACGACGAAAGAGAGAAAGAGAGAGAGGGAGGGAGGGAGGAGGGAGCGCGTGAGTGCCAGTCGGGATGTGAGGATCGCCGGGCGATGAGAGAGAGAGCAGCCGGGAGCAGCGCCAGGACGACCGAAGAATCGACTCGTCCTGAGCCTAACAGCCCCCCAGGACGCGACAGCTCGTCCTTCATCTACGCTCTCCCTTCTCGCTATTAATTCAAGGATCCCATCTCTCCCTCTCTCTCTCTTGGAGACTCGGCGGCGTCTCGCGCAGCTCCCTCTCTCCGCTTCGGGATATATACAGAGAGCGAGAGGAAAACATGTTTTCCTGCGGCACGGTGACTTAGCCGAAGAGATTTCCAATTGAGGGAAGCGAGGTGAGAGAGAGAGAGAGAGAGAGAGAGGCTGCGGCGTGCACACACATGTGTCAACAACTGCCGGAAAGTTAGACCGGCCGAGGTTATACCGCGAGGGTGCACGTAAGCAAGTGTGGGGGATAGTTTCGCGAAGTGTGAATTATACTCGTCGGGTAAGTGTGTAATTCAAGAAAGTTCGGATAGTGCACGTATATATATATTGTACAGGCAGATGTATCGTCGTGGTTACAGGACTGTCTATCGAAAATTTTTCCAAAAATAGCAGACAATGCCTCTGGCCAAGTTTGACTAATCATCAGCTAGAGCAATCAGAAGATCAGGCAAGATGAAGGAGCACAAGGAATCGAAAGAGCAGGTGGGCGGCCACACGGCCATGGACATGGGTTCGACTCGCGTTCTGAAGAGCCTGCTGAAGAAGCCCGGCCAGCAGAAGGCCAAGGGCCAGAAGAACCGGGTGGTCATAAACGAGAAGATGAACGAGTTCTTCGCCGCGGACTACATAATCCTGATAAAGGAGGAGTGCTGCGCAGACTACGAGGAGGAATGCGACTGCTGCTGCCAGGAGCACGAGATGATCAGGCTCGGCAACTGCAAGGAGTGCCGGGCGGAGCTGAACCTGCGATTCGAGGACGGCGGTGGTGGTATAATCGACGCCGGGCCTGATGACGAGTGTGACGAGGACGACGAAGACGATGAGGAGGATGAGGAAGATGAAGTGGACGATAACGAGGAGGAGAACGAGATGGATCACAGCGCGTGCAGGGAGGAGGAGGAGCTGAAGCAGAAGGCCCAGGTGACGAGTTCTAGGAGGCACCAGCAGCGCGAGACCCTGAGCCCACCCGAGGGCTACAAGGACCTGTGCGTGGCCGCGCAGGCCCAGCAGGAGCTGGAGGACGGTTTACTGGCCGACGAAGACGGACACGCAGTCTGCGCCGAGTGCGACTACTACCAGCGCCAGGCGGCCAATGCAGGTGAGTCATTGTACACCGCGTTCACGTGGCCCCTCTCCGGTTACTTGCTCTTGCTCTCCTTTGTTTTTGTTTTCGTCCATTGTACGCGCGCGCGAGCGAGGAGAACTGGTTACGCGAGATGCGTCACGTGGCTTCTTTCAGAGGATGCACGCCGAGGAAGTGGCCGGCTGAGGAAAAATGCGGGCAGGCCTTTTTTTCTTTTAAGGAGGGATGGAAATTGTATATACGCGGCTGGTAATTTAAATTTGATACGTTGATCGGTCACGTGTATAACGTCTGTCGCTCCTCTCTCTCTCTCTGTCTCGCGTGCGGGAGGACGAGAATAACGCTTCCGTATCGATTGGCCAGTGGAGAATTGTATTTGCAGGTCTTTGAACCTCGATGAAATTGAATGCCTCTGGCTGCAGAAATGTTATTGACGTTGAGGCGGGAGACGGGCTTGATCATACTTTGGTCAAATGATAGTACAGCTTTTTTTTAAAGGAATTTTAAAGGCCTTTTAATTGGTTGTAAAATAAAAGTTGATTGCATAAAAGATTTCGTCATTTACTAATTTAATGTTTGAGATATAAATAGAACGTGGATAGTTGACTGTTGTTATAATTCTCAATGGTGAGGTTACAAGCGTGTGATTAATGCGCTTATCAGAAATCGTATTAAGGCAGGAGGATTTGATTAAAAAGCTTCTATGAGCCTAACTAAAGAGGGTTTCTGATGGTACTTAAGATAAAAGTCGATGATGCGAAGGTTACGCCCACGTGGATACTTTGAGGGAAATAATCATTTAGATCCATATATATGTTAATCTTTCCTAAAAATGATTTATTGTACGAGGCATAGGGCACTGCGATCATAAATCGGCGTTTTGTAGCCAATTTAACTAAAAGGACTAATTTTATGGAAAATTTTTTCGTATAAATCAGCTTTATGTACATTTTTCCGGCGTTTACGCAAGAAAAAAGATAGCAAAGGCAATTCCACTTTTTTCACGTTGCCCACAAGCCTTTTGAATTCATTTACACCAACTTTCGAAGCTTGACCAGAAAATTTGTTCTTTTTTCTCATTTTTTTCCTTTTTTTTGAAAAGTGAATAGAGAGACACTGAGTTCATTTTGTTAAAACATCTGATGATATCGCGAACTAAAGCCTTTGTCGTAGTTTGAAAATTTAATAAAATAACTCATGAGTGAATGCTGCGTTGCTATAGCGTTACAGTGCATAAAAGTAAGTGCGTATGACATAAAAGTAGATGTGAACTGCTAGAAATGAGGTTAAAGTTGTAACTTCTAATGAAGTGTGAAAGTTTCTAATTACTAAACAATGCTTCACGAGTTTTCATGAAATATATCTTCTCTTTCACACTATTTTTGAAAAAAAAAAAAACTCACTATGAAATTAATTCCACATCTATTTAATAATTCCATTAAGGTTGACTCATATTTTGCATTCAATAATGACACTTAATTCACTCTGCGCAATCATGTACCGTAGAACAATTTTCTATTTTATTCTAAAGCAATTTCCAATAAAGCTGTATGGGCGTTTGAAGACCACTGTCGAGAGATTGTATTTAGAACTGTAATATATTTTGAAATCGTTGTTACTTAAGCTTGTGTCATAGCTTTTCATATACGTCAACTCCTGATCAAGATTACACACTACATAGTCACTGCATGTTTAGCTGAGGATAAAAATCGTTGTGAAATATTATTTTAAAAAATCGTTTATTTTGTTCTAGGGTACTATGTTTGTAATTGCGTAATATAGTTTTGACTAATGAAAAGGATCCACCTTACACAATCTAAAATAGTTGCTATTGAAATAATGTTTTAATTTTTAGTTGACATTTTGAAATTATTACTTTTTATGGTGATTTTTAAAAAGCAAGAAAAGAACAGTGTGTAAAACAGTTTTAATAAAAAGTATTTGATTCTTTAGTATAAAGTTGAAGATATTTTTTAGTTAGAATCCGTACGACTGCTGTGCATTATGCAATCCCACAGAAGCATGCTACAATCCTTTCGAGAAATGCACGACAGAAATAAAAGTAAAGTTTACTTATCAGAGTACAGGTGTCTATATTTACTTTAAAAGTTTCCGTCATGCATAAATTACATCACTTTAACAAAAGTCCGATCTTTTAAAGTGATGTTTGTAACCGCACGAAAGTGCACTCGTATTCAGTTTCGAGTGGAACAGAAAAGTTTGCTCCAAAAAATAAAATGAATTTAAAAATAACATATTTTGATACGGGAAATCAATGGCTAGTTATGTTTGCCTTTTTTATTTGAACGGTAAAATAGCAAAGTGATCAGAAGTGTATAACGTAATCATCGTTTGCAATACCATATTCAATATACGCTGCCAATTCGGTACTTATCGATAAAACCTCTTGACTCCTGAAGTACTTTTCATTAACTAATTAAATTAATTATAGTCCCTAAGCCCTGATCGAGCCGATAACAACTCTCTCTAGAATAGATTGTTCAAATCGTCCCATCTAAACTTGAAATGAACAGTTCATTCGATTTCAATTTATTTGGTTGGTTTCAAATGGTTAACGAATTTCGCTCTAACCTTAAAAAATACTGTAATATATTTTTATAAAGCACAGTTTTAAACCAGTTTTAATTTTTTAATGTTTTTAATTTAATGTTTTTCACGGTAATTTCTATTTAAATCAATTATAAGAGATAAGCAAACGGCCGTGTCTAGTATACAAACTTGTAGTAGTTTGCATAAGTTGAATCGCTAGTTTCTTTACTATAACTCTGCTTGTGTGATATAAACTTAAATTAAAAAGTAAATAATTATATATAAAAAAGCTTTCATATCAATTTTGCTTCAAAT
Source organism: Eupelmus urozonus (assembly GCA_900480035.1). Taxonomy (NCBI): domain Eukaryota; kingdom Metazoa; phylum Arthropoda; class Insecta; order Hymenoptera; family Eupelmidae; genus Eupelmus; species Eupelmus urozonus. The sequence continues at coordinate 93,807 of UELX01000134.1, read as the reverse complement.
AAAAATAACAATTTATTCCAAACTCAAACAACGAAAGAGTGATGTATTTTTTGCATGTTTTTCATCACTATCTATAAACCATTTCAATGTTGTGAACAATCAAAGGTAGTGATAAAAATACATCACTATACGAAATAAAATTTGGAAAAAAGCTATTTTCTTTATACGTATTTTGACTTAACTTAATATGATACACGTATTCAGTTACTATAAAACCAAAAGATATCTTATTAGTATAAATTAATATATAATTACAATTTTGATTTTAAAGTTTAATATATTTAAATTAATAATATAGTCCCATAAAACTTATCGAAATGTTTTTTTCTTCTTCAACCCAACATATTTATTGTTTATAGATATAGTTAATGCTACACTATTAGTTTTCTAAAATTTCGATATTTGTTATTAAAGAATTATGTCACAACAACTACATTTTAGGCATATACTATGAGAACAAGAAATTTCAATCTATTATGTTTGGAAATCCATGCGGACCTTGGATACCTGGGCGAGAACCTTTTACTTTTTTGATAATAAAAGTTATTGAGCTAATTTAAATTCCCCGTTAAACTACTGGACTATAGTTGTGATATAATTAGGCATCACCTCCCAAGCTCTATTGAAAATAAATGAGTAAAGTATATATTGCATAGCAATTATAGAAAACAAAAATAAAGTTTTTGTATGAGGCAAAACAAAAAGAAATCGATAACATGCATGATTAGTTAGAAACTTTTCATATTTTTTTTATCGACAGCAATTTGGAATTGACTCATTTAATCTGCTCGAAAAAATATTGTCAAGTGTACTTTAAACACTGTAAAACTAATTGATGTAGATTAACAGTATCGTTAAAAAAAGAAACAGGGTCAGGAAACACGATTAGAACAAATTGGTTCTGTATATCTTCTAATCGTTAAAAATAGTTTTTTATTTTTAAATTATAGTAAAGTATCATTTTATGTATAACATTTATAAACGTGTATTTTTGGAAGTTTATTTGAATGAAAATAAGATGATTTGAGTATGTTTTTATTGTAAAGTAATTATAAAATTGCTTAAAAATGCTTCTTCAAATAATACGAAATCTACTAGATTTTTTGAACTTCCAAAAGAACTCATTGGAGAGATAGCAAAATTTGTGTGCAAAATTAATGTAAATTTATACTCCAACTACTATCGTAAGGCATAGAAAACCAATTTTCTTTTCAAATTCTTTTAAAATTAAGATTAGCTCAAAATTAAACTGATTATACTTGTTTTGATCAATCACCATAATTTTTTAGAGAAAATTGTTTGAATAGTTTCCGAGATACAAGATGTTTCGAGAATTATACAAGAATGACTATAATGATTCCAAAATTGCTTTCGTAAAAAAAAAAATTAGAGTTTCTTTGCAATCATAATAGATTTAATGATATAATATCGTTCTAAAAATATTGTAAGATATAAAAATTAATATTAATCTATTCTTTTCTACAAAATATAAAAACAAAAGAAATTTGTTTAATAATAAACAATTTTGTAAAGTAGAAATAAAGAATAGAAATAAAGAATATACACATACGTACACTTATGCACAGTGATAAAAACTCTCATATACATATATGAATATTTTTAAAAAATAGTGATTTTTATTCTAAATAATTCAAAAAATAAATATTTGTATAAATTATTAACATGTTTTTATTTTTAACTTTTTTCTGTGCTGCAGATAAAAAGTTTATTCTGAAAAAAAAACAAAAAAGTCAAAAATAAAAAAAAATATTAATAATGCAGAAAAACAATTTACTATTTGCTTGAGACGAACCTCACAACCTTAATTTTCATCAAACGTGCATAAACTGTTAAAAATCCAACAACCCACCCACAACTACCTCCATAACAACCCATGTAACATACCCCAAACATTAATTACCACCAGTCCTCAAGCAGATCAGACCTTTTTACGCAGTCAGACAGCCGTAAAAGCCAGCTCTCTCCTCCCGCCTAAAAAAAAGACTTAGAAAACCGGCCAGAAGCTACTCTAGACATAATCTCCCTTTACCTCGGCTCTTTCCTCAGAAAAGAGAGACAGAGCCTCGGCGTCTACGCGACCGCACCTTCCTCAACGCGAGAGAGAGAGAGAGAAGCTTCTTCGTCTTCCGCTCCTCTCCTGCCGCTCGGAAGTGGTCGTGTGGTTTTGCTTTCGCCGCGAAAGAGCTCAAAGGCCTGCGTGAATGGGCCTTTTCAGAGGGGGCGAAAGCAGCTCCACTATCCTCACTCTTTTTCTCTCGCGATATTCGCCTCTTTTTTCTTTCAAAACGGATGTTCGATCGAAGGGGTTTCGTGCGCATCTCTCGCTCTTTAATTTGGCTAATTGCTAGCTCTGATGCTGCGCTGCTTCGCGGGTGAAAGGAGCCCGGGTATGTGTATATAGGTTTGATTCGCGCGTAGAGATGGAAAATGTTTATTAGCGGGTTTTGTTTTTGCGTATGTGTAAGTGGCTATCTCAAATAAGGTTAGTGTGCTGAGCTCGCTCAAAGCCGGGAGTTATTGGCTTGAAAGCGGGGGAAAGAAAGAGAGAGAGAAGCAAAAGATCAGTGCCTCCTTTGAGAATTTTTCGCTCTCGAGGAGAGCTCCTTTTGAGGCGGTAATTATGTATCGCTGAAAGTTGCCAAGTGCGCCGCTAATGTTTGCTAAATGCGGAATTTTTAATGCGATTAACCTCGAGTGCCGACCTATCTAACGAATTATAAATCTCCCCGCATTTCTCCAATCTATAAAAGACAAACAATAATAACCCGACGTTATACAAGCAAACACTTTTCTCGTACACGGATCGATATACGGCAATCCGCGCGTTAAATTCAGTTTCGCGCACTGAATTAAAAGCCCGCCCTCCAATCGAATAATAAACTCGTAATCCGAGCGCGCGCCTGGCCCGTCTATAAAAAGAGCCGCCAGCGCTGAATTATCGGCCCGCGGCCGGCCCCAAAACAATAGCTCACAGCCGAAACAAGCGCAAAAACAGCCGGCCGAGTAAGAAATCCCGTCAGCGGCAATAAAGCACACAAGTCCCCGTTAACGTCCCCCCCAACCAAGGGGGGGATAGCTATACACAGGCGCGCACCTATAGCGTTTTTTGTTGCGTCCAGAGGCCCCGCAGTACAGACGGTTAGCAAAAAAGGAGTAAGGCTTGAGGAGGGGGGGGTTGCTTTAAGGAGAGAGAGAGTGACTGATTTCCGACCTTGTGCAGGCCGCTTTCGGTTTCTCCGCGTTGCGGATTTTTATGACGAGGGGAATTGGGTTGGGCCGGGCTTAATGAAGGCGTTAGCGAAACAAGTGTGTCAAAAGGTCTTTTTCTCTGCAGTCGAGGATTCGCAGAGGAGCGCTGCAGGTTTAATTCTTCTGGGGAGTTGGAATTCTGCGGATGTGGGGGCGGCGTTGATTTTTGGGTGGTAAGTGGGATTTTAGGTGGTGGATGGTTTTGAGTTTTTTTTTTTTAATGAGAGGTTATTGATGAGGAATTTTGAACGTTTCAAATATGCGAAGGAGATGTAAAATAATTGTTGTGGCGAGTACTTTTTTAAATAGTAGTGATATTATGAATGGAATGCAATGTGGATTATTATATTGTATGTATTGAACCGAAAATGAAATTCGTTGTTAAAGTTATCCACCTGTTGCGAATAACAATGGAATGTGTATATCATCTAATAATGGCTTACCTATCTCGGGTAATATCTACTTAAACCTGATCATCCTAAGAGCAGCGTTCAATTTATTTTTATAATTATATCGCGTATATAAATTTAACCGTATATTAAAAAATTATCGCCTATCGCACGGTAAATTATTACTTTAATTAAGCACATAATTACTTCAAAATTTATTTTTATAAATACTACTTTTTTTAAAGTTAGTAATATCGCGGATATACGTCAGCGAGGCATACAAGGGGTATATTGAAAATTAAACCATATATTGCAAGGGAAAAAAAGTTCTTAGTAGGATGAAGAGCTGTTGGATCGATGATATAGATTTCCGATAACTATCGCATCCCTCTAAAATGGAATTCCTCTCTTAGAGCGTGAAATAGCGCTGTAAAAAAATTTATATAGTCAGCTTGGAGATCAGAAGCACTAATAAAATGAAATTTCACAAATTTACGCGAAAACCGGAACAACGTTCGTAAAGTTTATCTTTCTTAGATTCAATAATGCTTTTTTTTTAAATTAACTATACGGAAATGAAAGCATTTTTCCTTATGGGATATAAGTAAAGGAAGTTAAATTATACATTTGCGAGACGTAACGCAGCATAAGTGAAAAAGATAAAAAAAACAACGTTATAAATCCTTCGCTTAATTCCAACTTCTTAGCAGCCCACCCCAAAAAATCCTTAAACCATTACCATAAAATCCACCATCTTTCCATAAACACGGAATCCTTACCGTATCCATCGCCCCAGCAAAAAAAAAACACCATCACAAATTAAATCTTCTTCAAAACCCTCTTTCCCAGTCACAAAACAATCCTACCCTCAACCTCGGAAAAACAAAAACAACACTCTCCCCTCTCACCTACGCGTCCTCTTAACCCTTTCGTCCGGCTTCTCTCATCATCTCGTCAAAGCCACTCTCCGCATTTCTCGCTCTGCTTGCACGAGGCGCGACACACACACACACACGGAGAGCCAAGCTGACCTTGGGATCCAATAAGCGCGCCGTGTAGCAGGTGTACACGCGAGAAAGCGAGCTAATCCAATTAGGTCCGCCGGAGCCCGGAAGAGTCTAGAGCGCATGATTTGCGCCGGCGCGTGCTCTAGCCCCGCAGGCTACGTATATACGACTTGTATATGTATATGCATATACGTGTATGTATACATATATAGGGAGGCACGCGCGCGAATATACGTGGGTGGCTTTCCCCGCGGGTGCTGATTACGCGCTAGGAGATAGTATACGTATTATGCGCCGGCCGATGATTTAACGCGCTGGTAAAGGGAGAAGCGCCGCGTGCCCGTATAATTCGAGGCCGTGGTGATACGTGACTGCGAGCTGGAGAGCGACTCTTGACGCTGCTGGGGTGGCTAGGGGGTGGGTTGCGCTTGGCTTTTCGAGAGAGCTAGCTGAGGATCGATAGGCGGAGGAGGCTGGGATGTTGGGGAATTTGTTGGATAATGTTGTTAGGGTGAAGGCAGGTTTTTGATTGTTGGTGGGTGATGGTGAGGTTTGTTAAAAAGATTTGTTAAAAATTTAAAGGGTTAAATTTGAACTTATTAGTGTGTAGCTCTTAATTAATACGCACTTTAAAGTGTGCATACACTAGCGCATTGAATTTTAGATACTTGGATTAGCAGTGATTTTTAGTGATGAATATTTTAAATTTAAGATGATTTTTGACTTGTATAACGGATGTATAGACATACTTTTTTATAAATAGTATATGCAAGTAATAATACCGATCGTTCATTTTTTCAACGATAAACATCGTCGCCCGCGCTCGGTTTGAATTTCAAGCTCAGTTTTTGCACCGCAAAAGCTGCAAGATACCCGCTAATTGAGCTCGATCCCGATCGCAATTGGAAAAACGACTATATTTCCGAGATAGCCAGCACAGCAAACGCAGTAACTGTCTCTCCCCAAGATTTACGCGTTTTTTGCGGATTCGCTTTTTTATTGCAAAAAAGCACGAGTTTTCCCCCCGTTTGCAATTAAACAATAACACACCATCACCGCTTTATACAATATTACTACAACTTCCGAACAAATATCCCTCTCGCCAACTATCCGCTTATCCATAAACCTCCAAACTCTCGGCTATAGATAAACGGCGGGGCTCAGCGCGCCGTTTAATAACGACGTTAGGAAATCCACGCAGATATATGTCAGATTAAATCCTGCCTCGGCCGCCCGCTCACGAATATAATTACGCGATCGGACGCAAGCGCGCACACACACAGCATACATCCCGTCGCTGCTCGCTCGTGTGTATCTTTCGCCGGAGAAATGTTTCGTTAAAAAGCCCGATTAGTCGCTTATGCAGCCGAGCGGCAGCGAATAATTGATTCGGATTATCCGCCACCCACGCCTGCGAATTGCGAGCTTTATGAAAAGCTGCATCACCGTTTTGCTGAAATATTGACGTGGAACATCAGGCTAACATCTGTGAAAGATTGCGCATGGATACGTAAACAAATAGTGTATATTCGGTGATTTCAGGGGGACGGATCTGGGAATCGAGCGAGTTTTGAAACTCTCTCGAAGTATCAAACGAGCGGGACGGCCGCGCCGAGAAGTGTCTGTCTGCGCACAATGCTCCGAGCGCGCCCAAGTTTACTGCAAAGTTTTTGGCGTTAAACTTGGGCTCCGCCACTTTATTACGGAAATACTCCTAAATCTCGCGAGTGCGCGACTTAAATGTAAGCCTCCGGCAATAAAACAGCGTAATCGCGCCGTTAAAATTCAGCCCTGGAAGATTGCTCGGGCGCGGAATTGCACTATTTTTTTTTTAAATCTACGGCCTTCTTTAAGGGTTTCGCCGTGAAAGTAACAAAGGAGTTGGCAAGAAATTGTTTGCTGAATCGCGCGTCTTTCGGTTTTCGGATGATTTAGTCTTATTTTTTTGATCGATGCGGTTATGGAGCGTACTTTGAGAGAATTTAAGGCCGAGTTGGGCGCAGTTGAGGGTACAGTTAACGGGCTATGAGTTGCAGCAGTTGAGGCCGGATTATGTAAATTTTTTAGATGCGCGCTTGCGAAAAAAATGGGTTAGTCGGATTTACTACAAGTGGCTCGGTGAGATTGCATCTTAAGAGATCGATTTTGGCTTTATTGAATTTTTAAATTACGAATTAGGAGGCGTTGTGTGATATGTAGGTCTGATTATTTCGGTGCTCGCTTTTTATGATTTTATTAAAAAATAATGTAAAATTTTTATTTTATTTTTAGTTTTTATTAATTCAAAATTTTGTTGTATTAAATTTTTGTTTGCTTGTAAAATAAAAAAATTTGAATTAACAACGATAAAAAATATGTTGTGGTTTTAAAAATTTTACAACCACGTGTTCGCTTTTAATATCCAGCGCGAATTTGTTGCGAACACATCTAAAATAAACGAGTTTTAAAAGGATTGTAAATTACAAAGCTCGAAAGTAATTATTCAAAAAACACTTTTTATCACACTAAATAATCGTAAAAAACAAAGCGCCTTCACTATATTTCAATCCAACTCAATAAAAATGCACGCTGAAGATAAAAGTTCGCTGTAGATAAAAAATATACCCTCACTAGAACAATATTCCATATTGTGTATGACAATGCGTTATTTTATATCCACACGAAGCCGCATGCATACCTGTATATATGTAGGCTAGGTGCGCGCTCGTAAGCGTGTGCATAGTGTATTGCTTTGTCATAAGTTCCTATAGTGAAAACGAAGGCTTTCGATGTAATACTTCGATAAAAATGAAACGTGCGAAGCGGGCGCTTTAAACAAATAACGTAAAAATCGCGCTACTTGTTATATGCGAGAAGTAAGACGCGGAAACTTTCATAAACAGTGTTTGGAATGAGATAAATTGTTTGATTTTGGTTTAAGTTATTTGTGGATTTGGATCGTGCCTGCTTTGAGATTGCTTTTTGCGTGAAAGGAAGAAAAGCGCGTTTATTGAACCGTGAAAAAGTGTAATCATTTAAAAAGTGGCGTACTTAATCTAATTAATTGTTCGATTATACAACCTAAAATCTCATGTATTTTAAATTTCATATAGGAAATGCAAAAAAATTGCGCGTATTTAATTAATATTTTACTTTTAATTTAAATTGATAGTTGTATTATATATGTTAGAATATTCTTCCAATAGCAATAATGCATATACCTTGCAAAAAAGTAAGCGGCTATAATTAAATTCACTAATTATGTCAAAACTCTTATTCTCACAACTAGAACTTTACAAGTACGTAAAAATTATGTTTAAAAATACGTAATTTTAACAAATTTAATTTTCGAAATTCTACACACATAACAAGCAGAAAATTTAATTATAACGACATAAAAAATCCCTTTTCAACAATCACCAACATTACCACTACATTTATCCCATACCTTCAATCCCCATCAAAACTAAACACCCAACAATCCACACCGCAACCTTCACCATCCCACTCTCCACTCCACCTGCTAAAAACTCCAAGCAAAACTACACCGCTCTCTAAACCCAAACAAGATCAAGCAGCTCTCCTTCCACCTCTCGCTCTCCCCGACAAAAAACCATAACCACTAATTTCCTCGGCCCGGAATCCAAGCGCTCGCTCGCGCACCTGGCATTAATGACATCAATAATCCACCCCCCTCCAGTTCCGGCCAGAAAGAGACAGAGAGAGAGAGAAAAGGCCGGTCGCGGCGCGCACAGTGGAAAATGTATACGCGTCCCCGATATCCGCGCGCGGAAGTAGAACGGCCGGCGTTTTTCCTTCTCCGGAGAGCGCGGAGAAAGAGTCCGAATGGAACCACTCCTCCGGTATAATCGCTAGAGCGCGTGCCGGTTATTGAGGGGCGATAAGTAGGAGAACAATAATTTCTAGTGGAGAGAGGTGGATTTGCTTTGCTGGCTTTTGCATCAAGCTGGTTTTGTGGGTTTGTTTGGGTGGGAGTTGGGTTGTGAATTTTAAAGAGAGGTTTTCGATGGAATTAAAATTGAGAATTAGTTTTGGAAGGTGTGGAGATTCCAAGGGGTAGGTCAGAGCGAAGTCTGAAGAATTTTGCAGAGGTGCATTTTAGAGATTCAATGAAAATTCTTTGGGATAATTATTAGAGTGGTCTTTTTGATGATTTTAATGAAATTTTACGCTCGGAATAGCCGGATCAATAATTTATTATTTTCAAGTTAATGTGCACTCTAGGGGATTAATCGTTATTACGAATATATGTATATTTAACCAGCAAATTGTTTTGCAATATGCTCAATGGCTCATTAAAACCATAAATTCCTTTTATTTGGTTTTAAATAAAGTTATAATTATACGCTATGGTCGTGTGTTTAAACAGGTTTTGCAACATCATCAATTACCGCTGCTAACGTTTATTTTTAATTTTTACAATCCTTTCTTATCTAAAACTAAATTTTAATCAATTATTGTGGTAATTGCGCGATATTAAATAAAATTTACACTTTTAATTAACTGGGGTAATTTAATTTAGATCAGATTCACCAATTTACAAGGTTTCGAAGAATTTCAAACAGCAGATGATAATTCTTGCTCATCCAAGCGTTAACTGATATAAATTAATAATGAAATCTTTTTCAAGGTAAAAATTTTATGGTATAGTTTTTCCGACCTAATTTCAGCCAGCAATTCAATTAATAATTTATCAAATGTTTGTTGAATAATATAATTTCGTATTTATCTTTGTTATAAATTAATACTTGACAGTTAAAACAAATTAATTATTAGATGCTTGTTAAACTTGGTAATTTCATCCTGCACTCTATATATCGCCAGGAGCTCGTCTCGTTCACATAAATTATTTTGATTCATTTTCATTAGATTTTCAGGAATAATAAACGTTCGCATTAACGTTCCTCCTTCAGCACCCAACATTAAGGAACATTTTTATTTTTCATTTTTAGCGTCTTGCAAGCGGCTAAGTAGGAAATAATGCAAAACACAATGCGACGAGGGCGATATTATGCACATTTAAACAAGAAATCTTTATTAATTCCCATGATTGAGAAAGCTAAGTAATAAAGAAGGTACTTTATTTAAGAGCTCGCGCTAAGCCTGTTTTCCATAAAGATTGCAATCAAAAGACCCCACGGGTCTATTATCATTCTTGTGGAAAATGGACTCGAGTTTTGAAACAATGTAATTACTCAATTACTTTGAACGAGACGCCGCGAACTTTTTCAAGTAAAAGTACATTTTTTTCGCCGCTTATCCAGGTTAAAATCGTTACCGAGGAATGCCTCGCATATATCTCCGCTCTTTTCCCTATCTTCATCAATACCGCTCAGATAAGCAAGCCAATCGCGCCTGTAAATAACCTTTTATCAAAAAAAAATCACTCCGTCTCTAAACGACCTAAATACTCTCCTCTCTACACCACAAAAATCGAATCTCAACCTAAAAGTCAGCTCAGCACTTTTCAGCCAGCCCAGCCGCGAAAAGAAAATCGCCTCTTATCGCTGACGATCGGCAAATCGGCTATCCAAGTGCGGCGCTGCCCACACCGTTTTTCTCCGCTCGCTCGCGGCTGCAGCGAGCTATATACACTCGTGCTGACTTTCTCTCCGTTTGCGGAAGGCCAGAGCTCTCGTGTATATATACCCAGAGGCGCGCAGGTTTCACCTCGGATCATTTGCGCTGGAAACAGGTGGCTCGAATGCATGCGCTTATTATATATATCCGCGGCGAGCCAGACTCGGAACGGAGATTCGGATCGGAAGGAGGCTGTTTTCGGCTGGTCGTGTGATTTATGATATGCTGGGAGGTTGCATTGTTGGAGCTGGGAATTTTGCGAGAGGGACAGGGGATATTTATATGAGATTCCTTGGAGAGGTATTTTTTGACGAGGGTGAGGCGGTGAGAGTGTGGTGGAGATAAATCAAGGAGGGGGAGGAGGGGGGATTTCGGATGCTGGGGAGATGTGGCTGGGAAATTGTTTTTGTTGTCCGGGAGTGAGGAATGTGTGACATTGACCGTGATAACTGATGTTGCTTTTTCATTTTCGCTTTATGGGGATTTGCTGTTTCAATTTCGAGGTGCGGAGGTGCGGCGCTGAATGGAAATTTGAATATTTATATAAAAATAATAGAGAAAGTTTATTATTTCGTTCGTACACAGTTAAAAATTGTTCGTACTTTGTAAATCATCAAAATTTACGTAAATTTTACGTATATAAATAATGTAATAAATGCGTTAAATATGAATTTTGTATCTATAAAAATGTCTCATTATGTTTTTCCTCGTGGTAATAATTTTTCAACGCTCAAGATCCATCATAATTTTATAATGAATATGTTTACAACGAATTGTTCTATTTCCCTCAGAAAACCGAAACACCAACATACACGCGTAATAATCCACTTTAATTTCACCCTAATAAACCAACCCGCCAGCGTAATCAGAAAATGAAATTTTCGCGGAAAATCACTCCGGCCATTTCAAAATTGTCCCGCCACTCACCCCCCACCCTTCCAAAATAAAACGCAATTATAATCAAGAGCTCGCCTGAGTGTCGGAAAAAATTCCATTAAAATCTCATGAATTTTCATAAGCCCCCGATATAAACGCGAGAAAAAAAAGTATCCCACCGCGCAGCGGAAGTTTAATTACACGAACATACGAAAAACGCCGTACACCCATAAAATCAGAGCCCCTCCCGAAAAAGCATCCCAAAAAGGTCCTCCTCCGCCCGGGCAAAAGTGAAAGCGCTGCATCTCGTTAACGAATCGTAAAATCAGCCTCCGGATTTATCGGTCCGGCGTAAATCAGGGAGAAAATTGCTTTTTCAGCGGAATCGCTCGGCAGCGTTAAAAAAAAAAGGCGCGCATCCTGGCGAGCGTGGAAAAGCTAGGAAAAAAGTCAACGTCCGGAGACTGTATATACGTTTTAGTGGACATTCAGCGCACGCAAGTGTACCTTTCGTTTCTCTCCGCGAGAGTGTCTTTTTTTCGCTCGACGTCGCTTAGCGGAGATGAGCGAGAAATTACTGCGCTGTTCTAAATTTTCCGCCGGAGTGAAATTATAGAGGAGCTAAAGGACGATCGGCGAGCCGATCTGTCTTATTAATGGCACTGGAAGTCGGGCTAATTTGAGCGATGATGCGGGCGTTTTTTTTTTTTTTTTCAAGGAGGGGTCGATGTTTGCCGGGGAAAATGGATGGTCGGGAGAAGGAATTTTATTCCGGAATATTTTTCTTTACGCGTGCGCTTGAAAGCACGTCTAAGGAATGACAAATGCACGAAATTTGTAAAATTGCAACACTCGAGATATGCATCGCATAAAATGTAAAATTTATCGGGCCGCGAGAGGAAAGTAAGCGAAGACAGGCTAGTGTCCGGAAGCTAAAGCCGGCTCTCGCACGGTCATATTTTGTCACCCGAAGATGCATATCGGCCCGATGTTTATTAAGCAGTAAAAAGATTCATCGCTGGAGGAATAAAGGAAAAGCCATCACCCGGCGCGCTTCGGGAAAATATTTACTACTTTTTCTCTCCTCGCCAAATTTACTCAGCAAACAGCGTAAAAATCTCTGCTAAGGAAAAAAAAGGGAAACTCCAACAGATTGCTCTGAACTTTATCCTTCAGCTACAAAGACATTCGAAAAGCTCGTTCGCGCTTCGAACAAAAGCACTCTCAAATTATTCAGGCGCTCTCTCGCAGCACTCTCCGCATACTTTCAGAAAAATTTTCGAGATAATTGCGCTGCCTCGCGCTCTTTTTTTTTTCTTCCTTCTCTCTCAAAGCGTAATCTCATTCTCTTATACGGCGCGCGGCGCTGTGATTTTCTAAACAAGTTTGTCAAGTTCTTGAAAGCGCTTGAAAAATGCCACTTGAAGACATACACGCGTGCTCCTCCGGTGTACACACACGCGCCGCGTCTTTCCTTTTCTGGCTCGTTTTCTCGCTTCCTTTTTTCCTCTCGTTTCCGAGATGGATGTAATAGTGCCGAACGAGCGTGTATCTTTGATTTCATCCGCGCTGTCTTGACGCGCGTTTTTCAATCCAGCGCGCGGGTAATTGCTTTGGGAAAACACAACGTAATTACGTTATTATGCTCCTTTGCTTTCTATTTTCCGCGTCTACGAAAATATGACTTTTCAGCCGGTGTACACATGCGACCTCGCGCCGCCTGGATACATAATGACTTTCCGCGAATCTCCGCTCATTATCTGGCCGCTCTCCTGGAAAAACATTAATCGGAACTTCTGCGCCCGCGGGGCTTCCTGATAAATTGCCCGTCCCTCCTGCGGACGATATACATCGCGCCAAGGTCGGTTTTAATTAAACGATCTATATACACCCGCTAAGACGAAAAATGCGCATAGCTCGAAGTTTTTGAGGCAGTCCCATACGGCTCGGCCTCGATTTTTCTCGACCGGAAAATCGAATGGCTCGTTAAATTAATTGTCCGGAAATTATTTTAAGCAGAGTTTCGGCTGGGGAATTTATTATTCAGAGGAGCAGCTCGCCGGGGAGGAGAAAAAGCAGCGTAAGGACGTTAACGCGGATTAACGGCGGCTTTTTGCGCGAAAAACCGGCCGGGGAAAGGTGTCACTACGGGGCCGATATCGACCATTTTCGTTAAGTGGTGCCTTATTAAGCGCGAGCTTGACGGCCCGCTCGTTAGGGGGCGCTTCGGGGGGGGCAGGTCGATTTCGCGGAGGCTGCGGGCGGCTTTTTATTTCTTCATGAGCGCTCGACCCTTTTGGGGATCTTGATTCCAGACTGGAATTCGTTTTGGGCAGCCTGTTTTTTTGGGTGGGTTATTTATAAGCCTGTCGCGTGATGGAGAGGATTGCGCTGTTTATTGACGGGTTAACGGTTATGAAAATTTCAAAGGGTTTCGCGTTTTTATCGATCTTTTGGGATAGAGTGGGTAGAGTTTGAGTACTCGATTATTCTGAAGTTCAAACGAATTGAGCGATTTTCCACGAGGGATTATTTTTAGCTCGGTTAGACCGTTTTAAAATTCGCGCGCTTTGAAAATGTAGCGGCGACGAGGCGAGCTCCGAAGGTTATTGACTTTGCCGCTCGCGCGCCGGTGTAGATAAGGCTTCCAGCCGGAAAATATTTGTTTACTGTTTTTAATGTACTCCGTGCCTCGCTCGTCGCCTTTTGCCACTTCTTTCGTAAACAGAAGGAGTAATAAAACTTCCTGCTCTTACTTTCGCGATTTTTGTTTGGAAACGGTGTTTTTCAATTATTGATCGACTTGAAGTTTATACTTTGGATTGCGATGTTCAAGATTTTTGCGCAATAAATAAAAGAGGTTTAAATTATATCATTATTTTATATCGTAAATATTATGTTATCTCACCATAACAGAAAAATAATTTTCCATCAAATCGCTTACAATTCAATCTCCACAATCCTAACCACGCGTCATTTACAAAACCGTCGATCCGCACGCCGGAAAATCTCTGTACAAATCACCTCACGTATCCATCCGATCATCGATTCGGCGTGCAGTTTATAAAACATATCTCGTCCGCGCGTCCCGATGCGCTCGGATATACCTTCCGTATACAGCCGGCGTACACATCCAGATAACTCGGCTCCGCAACGCGCGCGTCTCGCTCTAGTTGCGGCAAAAAATTTCAGTCTGTCAATGAGACGCTCGTGTCGCGCTCCTGGAAAACAGGAAGTGCGATTATTATTTTAAAAAAGAAAGTGCGCTTCCTCACCATCATCAAAAAAAAAACGTTGTATGTACAAGCTTTATCCAACCGCTCGAAATAGAGCTTTGCTCGAAGCTAATTTTCAACTCCTCGAGGAGTTCGGGAACAAAACCTCGAAATTTGCCGAGCGCGCCGGGCGCATACATCCACGTCTGTGTACATCTATTTGCTCGTAAGTAGAAACAGTCGAGCGTGGCAAGGCTCGTATGCGCGCGTTTTTCCTCGGATTTCCCCGGGGAGGCTCTGAAGCGACACAGAGTTAAATTTCGCATGTCCTTCGCCCGTCATCCGCCGCGATAATACATCCTCAAACCCTTCAAAAAAAAAGAAGAAAAAAAAAGCGGAGGAAAACGTTTCCGAGCCATCTCCTTGAATGTTCCCCCCTGCGAGTAAAAAGAGTCGACTCGGCAACTGCAGGAGAGAGAGAAAAATCCAGCAAGGCTTTTCAGCCGCCCCCGCGGTTGCCGGCCGCCGGCGGTATAAATGTAGTTTGGCGATTCGGCGCGTGCGCAGCAATATTGAATCGGAGCCGGCTGCTGCTGTTGCGCTGCAGGACGACGACGACGACGGGAGATTTGCGCCGGCGAGAGCAGCGGCATGCGCTTATACTGAGTCTCTCTCTCTCTCGTTTTCGAGTTTAATGATTCAGCGCTCGGCGAATTGTGGGACGGGCTTTGCGAGCCTTTGATGCTGGGGTTGATACGCTTGGTATGGTAATGCAGCTGTTTATTGGGGGTGGGTGTTAGTGTTATTGCTGTTGATTATTGTTTAATGGGTGGGATTTGAGTGGAGGATTGGGTTTTTTATTTTGGAGTTGGGTTTTTTGATGGATTTTTTAGGGAAAAATTGAATTAGGATGTTAGAACTGATTATTGTTATTATATTAGAATAGATTTAGAATTGATTATTAATTAGAATTAATATTATTTTAGGATAGATTATTGTTATTATGATTAAAGTAGATATTATTAGGGGTTGTTTTTGTAATGGAATAGTATTCGGTACTTAAATTTAGGTAGTTCGATTCTGTTTTATATGAAAAATTTATGAAGGAATTACATTTTTTATATTTTAAGATAAATTTGATGCCCCGGACAAGGTTTTACGAACAATAAATTCCTTTCATTTCACTTTTAGATTGATATTTTAATCAAGGAATTTCAATCACTTTCATCACGTACTTGGACAGGGTCTCTTAATTAAAAAAAAAGTCGGAGTCGAATTTTATTGCACAATGTTTGAAATATAAAATTTAAACTTTGAATATACTTTATAAAGCGACTTTCGAATCCAACGTCAACGTCAATATTTGCAGAATTTAAGTAAAGCTTAGGTTTACTGAAATAACACAGTTTATGTAATTCAAAGTTGTCGCGTTAATTAAATTTACTTTTAGCGTATTCTACCGAACTTACTTACCTAGGAGAAATGCCAATACTTAATTTTCCGACAGATTTTTGTATAGATAAATAAGAACTTCCGTGTTTCAATAGAAATCTTTTCTAGTAGCTAAAACATTATTGATTTCCTTTTCATTCTACGTTTGCTTCTTGCTAGTTTTTATTCCATTGAAAAGTTGAATACAATCATTGCATTGTGCGTTTAAAAAGATTAAAATACCATTAGGCCAAGGTCTCGACGTATATTAACTATAGACAGATACTAGCATTATTACAGCTCTTTAAATTACAAACTACATCCCCAACAATAGTTTACCCAAATCATTAACAAAAAGAACTATCGCAATGCAAACAACCACCTCAAATTTAACATTCACCACCAATTCCCTCCCTTCCAAACTTCGTTCCACCTCAAAAAAAAAGAGGAAAAATCCAATCCAGCCAAAAACCCAACCCATTTCCTCTCCCCATCTCCCCCATCACCACCCCATTTTCGAACCACCGCAAACCCAAGCCAGCAATCAGAAAAATCAAAATTCTCCGCTTAGCGCACTACCGGCCGGATTATGCAAATACCGCGTCGCTCTCGCGTTTTACTGGTTTATCGGGCGCGCAGGGCTACTCCCGTATTTACCGCGCGCGCTCTATTTTAAACGGTTTGCCGCGCGGAGGAAGTTGCGCGAAGGAAGTTCGGCCGATTGCCGAGCGCTGGGTTATTACGGCACGCGCGGCTGGGCGGAGCTGTGTTTGCCGTGCGTGCCGTGGGTTTGATGCCGAGTGAGCGCTGGGTTTGAGAGGGAAAGGATTTTTGAAGGGAGGAAGTTTTTCCGGGTTATTGGCCGAGCTGGAGTGGTTGTTTGCGATGGCGAGGTCTGCGTGGGCGGGAGATTAGTGATGTTCGGAAATTGCGTGGATGTGGAAGGGTTTGGGATGGGTATAGTCACGAATGTGTAATGTTTTAGTGGGTGGTGCGGAGGTTTGGATTATGAAGTGGTTGAATAAGCTCTTCAATTAGGTATATAAGCTAGAAATGGTGCATCAGCCGGGAAAATTCCTGTATGTTTGATATGAATTCCAGCGAAGATATAATAGCGTGGCAACAACAATGCTACGAGAATTGTTATGATGAGATGAAGAGGCTACTCTCACGATAACATGAATCATTACAAGCTGCCTATCTCAATAAGCTAAGCATTGAATTTCGCGTTCCTCACGCTTCTCAGAATTAAAAAACTGATACGTGATAGTGGACAGCTTGTAAGCAGAATGAGCTAATCAATTTTCATCCAGTGTAAAATGTTTGCAAGGATAAATTAGTTGTTTGTAAATTAACGAGAAATACAAGAACTTAGCGAGTTTCCCAAAGTTTTTCCCTCTTCGCGCGGCGCCGATAAGGGCTTTAGTTTCCGCTCTTCAGCGGAGTGCATATAATGAAGCGAGGCGTTTGATTGCAGTGATAAAAGTAACTTTATACAAAGTCAATCTCAAGAGGTTGATGTAATCAAAGTTTATCATCCGTTCAGCGTGATGGGATTCTTAAAGAATTAACTCATGTTACGATTGTAAACATTATGCTTACTGGTAATAATTTGTATAATTATTTGGATAGTTTGTAATTAGCAGATTTGAGATAAGTGTTGATTTTGGATGTCGGAGGAAGGGGAACGTGAATGCTCATCATGAAAATTTGAGGATAATTAATTCTAAATGGAAGGAAGCATTTGTTAGAGTGAACTGTTAGTTGAATTTGGAATGATTGCAGTTCTGGAACTTAGGAACCAAGAAATTTTCATGTAAATTTAACGATCGCAATGTTTTCCATAATCAAATGTAAGACATCTGTATAAAAGACTCATCACAAACGGTGACAAATGTCAAAACACAATAACATCTTCCCATCACCACCCACACAACCCAACCCTCAACATCATCTTCGCAATAATAACCCCAGCAAAATCACCCTCCCCATCCCATAACCAGTAACCCAAATAAATCCACGAGATCAATAAAACAAATCTACGCATCAGCAATCTTCCTCCCAGGGCCATAACCATCTTCGCGAAAAATCACCGCGCGAAAAATGAGCAGCCGGAAAGGCAGAAGGGCTTTTGGAAAAAGGGCCTGCAAACGAGGCGCCAGAGCAGTTTCAGCAGCCGTGAGCCAATGGATCGATCGGCGAAGTCTGGGCTCTGGAAAACGAGAGGAGGGGGGCAAGGGAAGAATGGCTGCTAATGAAAGGCTATTCCTGTCAAATGGGCGCGCGATTCGAGGAGCTGACGTCTTTTTGTCGTGCGATGTGGCTCTTATTTTTTTGGAGGATGCATGAGGTGAACAATGCGAGAGGATTTTTTCTTTTTAAATTGGGAAATTGGGGGTTCTTTTTTTTTAATCAGGAGAGATTGGGCTGTGAGGGATTGACGTGTTGTCTTGTTTGTGGGTGACGTTTCGGGATATTACTTTGAATGTGGATGTAGGTGTGGGATGAATAGAAAGTTGAAGATATTCCGTTATTATAATCTTCTGTTCAGCTGAAGTTTTTATTAAATGCATATTAAGTTTCCGAGAATATTAAAATTATCAATTAAACTAATTGAATTTGTTTCACCAACACTTTAACTATAAATGAAGCATCAATTAACTATCATCATGTATTAAATAACAAAATTTCTGGAAAATTCGTTTTTTATTCTGAGAAATTTTTAACAGAATTTATTTAGCGAGTCCATTAAAAATTTAAACAAAAAAGTTTGTAAATTATGTTGATTTAAAAATACATGTTTGTGTCATTATCTAAAATAAATTTAATTACTTAAGGCCTAATCAATCAAATTTCAATAAGCTCCATTTACATGCTAACCATTAACTATAATTATATTAACGATTGGACAACCTTATTAACCTTAATTTTCTATTCGCATTATTGCACTATAAATAGTCATTGCCAACTTTTCAAAAGATCACTGCAATAACCAACATTTACTCACCAACAGAAACACATAAAAAATTGAGTAGCCCAGAAACAGCAGCCTCTCTTACCCACAAACTCTACCATACGGCGCTGCAGTCTCGCACGCGAAGCGTCAAAAGACCATATCCCCCCAGTGTCCCTTTTATTCTCCATAACCATTCGATAACGAACGAAATCTCCTTTCCGCTCAAGAATCCTCAACAGCCGCGCCATTCATTCTTAAAAAGACGAGAACAAGGGACCGAGGACGACTCCAGGGGCAAGAGAAAGAGACGGAGAAAAAAGAGAGCATCACTTCCGCAGAAACGGCCGCATAAAGACCATCCTTTCTTTCTCTCCCCGATAGCTCGTGTCCGTTATCGTCGTGCCATATATACCTCAAAATAATAAAAGGCAGAAAATTAAAAAAAAAAAAAAAATGTGAGAGGATAGCTCACGCTCCGTGAACTTTGTCTGGAGAGCCGTGTGCGTGCGTGCAGCAGCTCGAGCGGCAGAAAAGAGAGAGAGAAGCCCTTTCAAAAGGTGAAACCACTAATGAACCTCTTTCGCCGTTGCGCGTAGGAAACGCGCGAGTCGAGAGAGAGAGAGAGAAAAGGGGCCGACTAAATAAACAAACTGCGGGAAAGAAAAACCGTACGCGAAAAAGTGGGGGGAGAAAATCGACGCATTTTTTACTCAAGTCGAGATGCGCTTGTGTTGCTGATTTATCGGGGCTGGCTGCTGACGGGCTGGGGGATTCGAGCTTTTTACTCCTACCGGAATTGTGTTTGTTTGCGGGTGGATTTTGAGCGGGCGAGGGTTTGAAAATTGTGGGTCGCTTTTTCGTGGGTGCGCAGTGATGTTTCTGCACTTTGTTGGTTTTGCGGTAAACTCGAGCGTTGAAAGATTAATATTTTTCTGTAATGCAGGTTTTAGAAGAGTTACTCGAGCTTTCGTTGCACGAGTCAGTTTTTAGAAAATAAAGTTTATACAAAGTTTACACAAAGACTTTATTTCAGCTGGTCAAAGTCAGTTGAATTCTAAAGTTTTTCTAAAGATACTATATCTAGCCCGAATTAGTCCAAAGTGCGTCATTACAAACTTATCCAAAGCTCGACCAAAGATGCAAAATTCGCGAAAAAGTTCGGCTCCCCCCAAACCCGACTGCTCCCCTGACGATAACGTCCTCAGATTCCGTCCCTGTCAGACTCACGAAATTTCAAAGTCCCATTTCCCTTGAAAATCAGCCCCTCCATTCAAACTCCAATGACGCAGCATTTTAAAACTTCCCCCCTCACGCCAATCAAAACCAGAACTCACCTGCTCCAAAATATACGCACGCACAAAATTACGCAAGCTCTGGCTTGTCGTTAAGAGAGAGAGAAAAAAAAAGCCAAACGACTCTACCGGCGCGAAATTCTCACAGATACCAGCGTCGGAAAAACGAGGAGGCTCAGGCACGCGGCGCGATGCAAAGAGGAGAAAAACAAGCCTCGCGCAGCTCGTTACGCAACGAGCGATGTGTTACGTCGGATAAGGAGAGCAGCGGGAGAAAGTGCGAGGCGAGCTCCGTTTTTGGGAGATATTCGTGAGCTGCGCCTCTGTCGAAACTAGCGTTTCCGTTGCTCTGGGTTGGCTTTATGGGGAGACTGGTTTTCGGCGCAGGTGCGCGTTTGTTTTTTTGGTTTGACAGAGTTGGGATTGGGAAAATTCGTTGGGGCTTTTTGGGAGGAGGTTGTTATGTAGTTTTCACTGTTTAACTCGTGGAATTTGCGGTGATTTTGTTTCATTGTGCGGGGAGCGAAGCTACGTTTCTATTTGTACGTTTGAATATAATTAATTGTTCTGTAGAGTTGGCTTTATTACGATTCGAATTGTTGTGCAGTTTAAAGTTATAATACAGATTGAAATGTTTCTAAGGCTGATTTCGTTTTCCAGCTAGGTTGTTCGCACTATTTACATTTTAATCGAAACTAAAATTTTAAATACGACGCATGAGAAATTTACAATTTGTATCGTGGCTTTGCTATATAGAGATTTCCATAAAGAGTCCCATGTTCATGTATTAAATATCAGCTGCGCAATAATTGGTTTAAAATTGATAAAGTTAAATTGAAAACTGGAACTGGTCGTAACTGCATTATGATCCGACATGGCGTTAAACTATTGACGCAGAAGCGAAGCAATTATTTATAACTTTGATTTCCTGCATACGTTATTTTGCGGCGCTACTGTGGTGTGTTAATAAATGCGGAATACATTAAAATTTTCGTTTTTGATCATAATTTTCTGTTAATTTGGAAAATTTATACAGTTTAAAATTTGTTTAAATTTAAATATTAATCAGGTGGTCGATTTTGAATGAGTAAAAATAAGGTATACGTTTTGTGGGTTATACCGTTTTCTTTAGGTAAACAGTAATAACTGTTTTCATGTTACATTTTGTACAGACAAAACGTGTGTTTTCTTAAATCAAATTTACACAAAACACAAAATTTTCTTCTGTTAATATCGAAATAAATATGTTATTATTAGCATTTGATTTGCCTTTTAACTCTGATAAAATGTTTTGATTTTGTTTTTTAATGTAAAATGTTATTAAAACGTAAGTATTAAATTCCAATTTTTCATACAGATATAAAATAAATCGTATAAACAATATAAACACGTAAATTGATGGAAACCTCAAAAAATACAATTTTTAATCGATAAAATAATTACGAAGCTTTAAACCTCTATTCAAAACCATCAAAACCACCCCAACTCCCTATTAAAATCTAAAATTCCATTAATCTAACCCATCTCCCCAACCCCCAACTCCCTAAAATAATCAAACCCACAAAAAAAAACCCAAATCACACCAAACATCAACCCCGCCATTCTCCCAACTCACCCAAACCATCCCAACTATTTACCCAACAATTAACGCTGCCCGCCCAAACCCCACCCCACATCCGGCAATCTTACAGAGACAGCCTTTCTTCTCTCCAAGATCGGGTGTAAGACGATTATACGTGACATCAGCGCCGAGCAGATAAAGCCGAGAGATATTCGTACTCTCGAGCGCCGAATTAATTTGCATTCGTCCCAGCCTCGACTTTCGCCGTACTCGGATATTCCGTACGAAAGAATTACCATACTTATTAATCGAGCGCGACCGGTTAAAGTTAACCGATTTGACGCTTCGTTTCCCCGACGTGGATTATCCTCGTTAAGCCGTGTATCGATATAGATCGTTAGGAGGATAATGAGAGGGAAGATTAACAGTGATTCTATCGCATGTCTCATACAATAGACATTTTCGTTTTGACGCAGGTATGGATAGTTGGAGAAATGCGCTTCCGCCTAAGGAATGCGAAAAGTAGATGGAATTATGGAAGTAAAATTCCTGCGGGTGGGCAGCGCGTAACGCCAGGCTAATACACAGTAACTTAGCGGTTAATTTATAGTAGTTAATGCGCATGATTGCCGAGCTCGAGTGCGCGCCCTGAGAACGCGAAATATCCGCGTAATAATATACAATTAATCGCGCAGAGAGAAAGAGAAAACGAGAGAGGCAGACGGAGCAGAGAGGAGAGCTTTCGGTTGGAATTTATATTTCAGCTCGGTGAGGGGAAAATCGATGACATATATTTACCAGGGCGCCCGTAAAGAAGGAAGCGAGAAAGGAAAATATACGGATGCGAGAAGCGCGCGAGGTGGTTCGATATATTCATTGTCTGAGCCCGCTGGGAAGGACGAGGCTGGGGCCGTTTCTGCACTTTATCGGGGCTGTAGATTACCGGAGGCGCGTGGGCGCCGAGGAGAGGAACAGTTTCGACGAAATGGCTCAAGGGGGGTGTGTTGCGGTGACGGCGTTGGGGTGAGAATTTTTTGGGTTTGCGTTGGAGGTGATTTGGTTAATGAGGTTCTTGTTTTTATTTTTTGTTTTTTTTTTGTTTGTGGGAGGAGTTTGTTTTATTTGGATCGGTTTAATTAAGTGTCAGGTTTGATTTTCTTGGAATATCGTCTTAATTAATTGATATATTATATTTGATAAATTTTCTGAGAAGTAATCATATTTATCAGTATAATAGGATTATTTAATTAATAATTTTATTAATTGAATTAATTGATAAATTTATTCTGCTTGGAATTTTGTTTTAAATAAACTTATGTAAATAATTACATAAGTTATTATTATAGTAAATGTATACTTTATCGAAAATAGTTTTATTATTAATCAACTTATTTATAGTGGTTGAATTCATTATACATATATTAAATTGATTAAATATAAGGCAGCTCTTAAAATACGTACAATTTGCGGGAGGAAAATATTTGTTTGATACCTATTAAAAAGATAATTTCATCATAATATGATTTTTAGAGGTTTAAATAAGTCACATATTCGGACATTTGTTTGTATAAAAGATTGTTACAGAATAATAAAAATGCTCATAATTTATAAAAATTAATAAAAGTTAAAAAAAATAACATATCAATATAATAGAAACTTAGATCAACTGAAATTTTGATAATTTTTCTTTTCGAATAACATAAAATATAGCTTGGTAAATTTTCATACACTACTTGATGAATAGAATTGTACCAAATTATAGTCTTTTATTCCATAACCTTATACGTTTCCTCTTATCTATAAAAAAAAACTTTCCATCTAATGAATTTCTTATTCTAAAAAAAACATTTGTCACCTCAGTCTCTCGCCTAAAAAACCACTCTACACCAGTTCAATTAAACATTTAACTAGCAAAATAAATCATTAAAATTTCGGCCAGTCCCAACTATCCCCTAAACAATCATCCCAACCCCATCACTAAAACCCATTCAAGACCTAATCAAAACCTCCTTAAAATTCCCACCCAAACCCCCCCTAAACAAACGGTCGCAGCCTCTCGCTAAACAAACTCTCCTCACAGAACCTCCGAGCTCTCCTTTCCATACGCAATGCGCACAGCCTCACACACACAGCCAGCTACACGTCCGCGCGTAATAGATCACGGATTCACGAGAGCGCATCGCAAACGCGCTCTCGCGTTTCGCCACACCTCGTCCATTGTGTTACTGCTCGCGCGGGAAAACGGAGCCCCGTATACTCAAGCTAAACTCACGCAGGCAAATGCACGCGCAGGGCATCTTTGTCAGAGCTCTCCTGCTGAGGCTATATACGCCGGAGAAATATCGTTCTTGCTTTTTTTTTTCTTCGCCGAGCGCTTTTCGAGCCTTCTTCTTCTTCCGTGCGGCGCTTCTTTTGTGTCGTTCGAGGGAGCTGGAGTGGGCGCCTTTTTTTCTCACGTGCAGAGCGGTGAGGTTCTTTTTTGAGGGGAGGGGCGCTCGCGTGCGCTGGAGGTGCGCGGAGAGGGGTTTTTGCTCTTATTTTGCGAAAGTTTGGAAGGAAGGAGGCTTGGTTTTTTTGGCAAGAGGGTTCGGAAGGTGCTTCCTGTTATGTGACTTGAGAGAAAGAGTTTATTAGTGTTTCGGTTACGAATTAAAATTGGTGGTTTTTTTTTTGAGGATAGATTTTAGAATGGGGAATGTTGTTCATTTTTGATAAATCGTAAATAGGAAAGTAGTCGTTTAGATCTAAACATCCAATCTTGTTAGGCCATACCGGCTTGATGAAAATCGAACTATTAATTTTAGATACTTCCTGATGATATTAGAAAGTATACAGTACGCAATAGTATACTTATGTGGAAATAAAAGTATTTCAAGTATTCTTTTTAGAAATGCCTTGTATTTTAAAACAATACTTAAAGTAGTTTTGTAAAATATTGAGTATACTTCAGAAATATACTTAAAATAATCATTATAAGTACTTTCCTAGTCGACATAAGTACTTGAGTACTTGTAGAAAAGTTGTTATCTTGTGCAAACTAATAAGTTCTCAAAATTTTGAAATTTATACAAGTTTCTAGTACTTGAAATACTTTTTTAAATTTATTTTATTTCTACAATGTATTTAAAGTACTCATAATCTACAAGTATTCGAACTACTTAAAAGAAATAATCAGTGTATTAATACTTGAGCACAAATTTTTAAAAGAACTGCTAGAGCCTAATTATAAGAACCACCATACACAGCCATAATTAAATAAATAAGTAGACAACCTATAGTCAAACCCAGATTAGAACTTACTTTAATTTCCATTCAAAATTATACGAAACTCTCGAATAAATTTACAATCGATACCCACACACCATCCCGCACTATCCCACACCAAATCACAGCCTCTCGCCCAAAACTTCCTCAGCCGTACAATTTTTCAGCCAACAATAAAACAATCACCCCACCCGCGCTAGAAAAATCCCACCGATCCCCCCTCCAAGCCACCTTCGGACGCAAATCCCCAGCGCAGACAGGCCAGCGCTCGCGTTTCCGCGTCTTAACGAGCGCATTGCTTATTTCCTCCTTCATTTTCTGGAATAACAGTTTTCCCTCTCCTCCGCATCTCGCGACTCGTCGCCGTCTTGCCGCGCTTCCTTTCCTTCTCACGGCTCAGCCGAAACGTCCTTATCGGAGTTTTCGCCTCGGAAGATGTATTATCACCATCACGCAGAGGATGAAATATGCGAGCGGTCGCTCCGGAAGGCGGAAAAATAAACCGTCGTTTGTTATTATATATTCGAGGCAGCCTGGCGCTAGGATAAAGCGCGAGAAAGGGAATACATCTGTCGATATGCATACACGGCTGGCTGCGCGGTGAGCGAGTGACGTACATACGCAGAGGATGTAGCTTTGCGCGAGGTTGTGGGTATAGGAGGATGGTGTATAGCCGGAGCGAGAAGCTGGGAAGCCGGCTGGGTTGGCTTTGTTCGCTGGCTGGCTTTGAAGGGAGCTTGGAAAATCAGGGCTGGCTTTGCAAAGTCGTATATATAGGCGTGGATGCGAGCGGGAAATCTGATCGGTTGGAGATTGTAGCTTGGAAAAACGAATGGGATGGTTACGTTTTTAATTAAGTAGAAAGTCGGTCCTTTCTTCAATTAAGGCTGATCTGTGTTTCTAATAACGACGGAATAACCCGGCGATTTGAAAGCTTTTAAAATAATAACGGCTCGGTTGCATCTCGATCCTGGTTTATTGATATTGCCCAACAAGCCATTAATCTCATTATACACCATCAGACCAATCCTGCGCATCGGAACAATTCGATGTAAATACAGCCGATTGCCACAGGCTGGAAAATTAATCATCCCATAAGACAGGCAATCGAAGCCATGAAACTTTTACATAACTATACTTCTATAATAATGCATATATATACGGACGGTTAGACTCTGCATCCTTGGACGGTCCGCGCGAGTTGTAATGATCGCCGAGAAAACCTCGAAAGAAAGGATTTATATATATATTTTCCGAGCGCGCGAGTGAGTCTGGAAAAGAGAAAATGTTCGATGTTGCGAAGCAATCAGGCAAGCGTGTGTATATATATTCAAGTAACCTTGTATATTGCAGCAAAGAGCTGAGAGAGAGAGAGAGAGAGAGCAGGAGTTTCTGCATCTGGAAAATAAAAATATTGGTTTATCGGGATTGACCTAGTCTCTTCTGCAGCATTGTAAATCCACGGTGAATTGCGTATTTTTGTAATTTTAGGGGTGGCGAGTTGTGATTGCAATTTTGTTAAAAAACATTTGCGAAATGATATTTCAAGATGAAAAACGTGTCGTTACAAAGCGAAATGTGTTGTAAACGTCGTTACCGGCCTGATAACTGTGAAAATTATACGCATTCATACGTGCATGAAAAATGAAATACAATGTACCTTTATAACCTCTTTTTCGTTTAACAACCCAACTAAAAAACCAAATTTGTTTAATGAAAAACGATCCTAACAGCCATCCCATCAGCAACCTTCTCCATTAACGGCCAATTAACCCGGAATAACGCAAAACAATCTATCCAACGCTGAGAATCTCCTACTTCTAAACCAGAATCTCCCGCAGCTGCGTCCAATCCGAAAAGGGAAATCCTGATTAGCACCAGCGACTCGCCGGCAATTTCCTCCGAAACCAATTTTCAATCCCTCTCCTCTCTTTCACCTAGACAAACTCTCACCGTATCTCACCTATATACACACAACCTTCGCAAAAAAACGACGCGCTTCAGCCTCTCATTTTTCCATCAGCAGGTATATACATCGCGGCCGCATTGTAAAAGAGCGAAGGAGCGCCGATGAACGCAATTAACGCTCTCTCTCTCTCTCTTTCTACGTTAAACACGCGCTCACGGACGCGTGCACACACATCTCGTTTCGCTGACCGCGTTTCGCCGCTGAAAATTAAGTGGCATTGCTAATTGCCGTGTTCGTTTCATTTGCACGGGCGCGCGCTGCTGTCGCGCCTGGAATGCGTCACTTTGTTTCCGGAGTTAATTTTTTTTTTTTGGATTGTTTATTTTATCCTTTTTTTTTTTAATGAAGCACGTGGGTGTGTTGGATTGAGTTGCGAGCTGGAGGATGTTTAGTGGACTGTTTGTTTGGGCTGGGAGCTTTTTTCGGAGCGGGAGGTGGGATTAATGGCCGCGGGTATGTCGAGGATGTTTAGCTCGGCTGGGAATTGCTGGTTTAACTCGGTTGGAGATGTGAAGAGATGAGACGGGTGTTTTTTTCTTTTTTTGGTGTGTTGTGGGTGTTGTGTGATGAGTTTGGGAGGACGATGGAGTTTATTGATTGGAGAGTAATTTTCGTAATCTGATTCGGATGTAATTTATTTACGACAAGTGCTAGTAAAATAAAGTAGTGAAGTTAAATTATGTTGTTAACGTTTAAAACAGTATTTTATAGAAAGTTAAAATTATATTTTGGCTTTTGAACATTCTGGTGAAATTTCGAAATAAATTCTGTATTTTTAAAGTTTTATTTCAAGCCCTCAATACGCGTATTACCGTTTTTTAACACTCGAGTATTTTCGGAATATAGATTTATGATGTATTTCAAAGTCGCCTGCTTTTGACTTTTCACTGCCTTTTTATTTTCCTTCTTTGATATAGAGCATTGAAACATTTTATTGGCAGGTGAACATTTTTCAATTTATAGTTTCCAAAGAACAAAGGATGTAGGAAAATAATCATAGTTTTGTTACAGATAAAAAACACAATTCGACCTTCGATGTGTTATTTTTGGTTCTTCAAATTTTCAGACATTTTTTAATATAAAAGCATTAGCTAGTCATTAGTACTTATTAGAAACAAAAATGTTATCCGTTACGTACTTAATACGTAGAAATCATACATACTTTCTACAAAACATTATAACGGTAGCATCTAAACACTCATTTTTCTCGTCCATCATACCTCTCCCAGACCTCAAATTACAACAATTTTCCCTCTAATCCCTGCATACAAAATCACCACTGCAGCTTCCTCTACACTACAAAATCGCAAAAAAGCCATCTCACCGCCCATAAAAAAAAATCTCCCTCATAAATCCTCGCCTGTCAATCCACCGCTTTAATCCCACCTCCACCCTACCAAGAATACACCGAGCTCCGCAATTAAACACCGTCGCGGAAAGAAGCGAGCTTATATACGGCTATTCCGCAGTCTCGGCAAATTTTCCCACTCGATGAATTAGCTAACGCGAGCGCGCGCGCAACGGGAATAGGAAAAACTGCCGCAGTCCTTTATAAAATAACAATCACAGAGCGCGCGCCTAGCACAAAGGTACGGCTCTCGTTTAAAGCGCTCCGGAAAAATGTCCATTGTGAGAGCCGCGCTGCGCTTCACGCACTTTCTCCGGGAACGAACGGAGAGCGAAGTAATCGCCGGATAAAAAAGGACGGTTCGGCCGAGAGGGAGATTGTAAGATAGCGAGGGGTAATGTGAAGATTTTCTGGGGTTATTCGAGCTGTTTTTTTCTTTGTTGGGATAGTGCGGTGTTGATTTAAATGGAATGTTTGAGTTTTCTTTTAATGGTATTAAGCGTGGAGGGGTTTACGTAAGGAGCGCTGTTTAAGTAATCTTGAGCTAAGTGGATTCGCGGACGTATTATGCGGATGTTTAGACGTTGGTGGAATGTTCGTTGTGATGTGCGGTTGTCTTTTACGTTTGGTTTCGAGTTTTGATTTATTAATTTTATAGATTATAAAAGTTAGTGGTATATAATATAGCTGATTTGATGTGACGTTTGTTTCGAAAAGTTTTTATCTTCTTGGAGAAAATAATAAAATACTTTTTCTAAATATAAAATTGGCGAAGGTCAGGGTGCATTTTCGCTGAAAAAAAAGTAGAATCAATTTGATTTAAATTTAGTCTGAACTTTTATCCATCAGTTACGTCAACAGCATGATGGAATGGCGTCATGAAAAAATAAAATAAAACGAAGAAAATACATTCTTTTTACTTGGCTTTGTTAAAAATAGCGCGGAGCTCTATGATAAAGAAACTTTTCGTATTAAAGTAGAATGAATTAAAGCGATTTGTTTCTTTATAGAAGTTTGTGTATATAAAAGCTCATTAGTACCTATTGTTCTTTTCAGTTTTTAAATTATTACTGTGTTTTCAAAAGTGGGATTAAAGAAAAGTTAAAATTTCAAAAATTTTCAAAATTTCGATTTATGATTTTATTATACAAAATCTTTTTTAACCATATGGAAAAATTTCCGTTTCAATAAAATTATAACAAAAGAATTTTGAATTACACATTTTAACCGTTACAACCGTAAAAGCGTCCAGATTTTCGAGAAAAACGGTCTAAAGCCGTAATAATTCATGTTTAAACAAAAGCGCTCTTTTAATTTAATTATTGAAGCTCGTCCCATTTCCACGAATTACGAGCTCATCGCACAACTTTATGTTTATCATTTAATTAAAAAATAATAATTTCCACCGTTTCTCTCCATTATAACAATGATTGCCGAAAGTGAAAAATAATTCGTGCGCAAACTCAGCAAATAACTGTAAAACTGAAAACTGCAATTTCCTCTACAAACACAAACATTTATTCAATCACTATAAAATAATAAACAAACATTAATTAATAATCACTCATCAAACCAAACAATTTAACGATAATTCCAACACACATCCATAAAGAACACACCGCAATCACACGGCCTAATCCCAAAAAACACGTCCACCTGCCGCAGCAGCGCTCAATAAAACATCCAATCGCCAAATCTCCATCAGCCTAAAACATTCACCTTCCACCCACCCCCGCAAATCCCCCGCTTCTATACCTCACCTCTACACACACTGCACCTATACACATACATCGGCTCTCCGTGCACGCGGACTCTCGCTCCGTTACGGCTTTATAAGGCAGCAATGCGGCTCGCACTTGTTACTCAACACGGAAACCCACTGGCCGGGCCGCTATATAGCGAGGATTACACGAGCGCGCCGCGCAACCTTCGAGCTCTCGAACTGGGTCGATATGAGAAACGATCATCTTTTGCTCTCGCGGTTGGCTTTTTTTTCTCTGTATGTTAGAGACGCGTTTTTTTTTGCGAGGTGGACTGTCGTGAGGATCGTGGGATGCTGCGGCTGGACGGTGTTGGGTTTCAGGAGAGAAACGGTTCGATGGGTGGGTATATGGATGTGAAGAGGGAATTTTGAGTGATCGGAGCGGTGTTGCGGTATGGTTAGGATTGATTTTTGCGAGATTGGATCTTTGGATTGAGTGGCTCTTGAATTTTTCGGTTGCCGAAGGCATCGCAGCACTGTTTATCAAAACTGTCGTTAAAGATTAGTTTAATAATTATTTACCGCAAAATATCTTTAAACCAAAGTGCTTATAAATTCCTGAATACAAAACATCTTGTTACCACAACTCGCGCACGGCTTCATTAGAAGCCTCCAGCACTCCTCTTTGAGAACGCGCTTGCGCGTATATTTGTTTACTTTGTACAACGCGCCGCGCTGCATTAAAAGAAACGAGCTCGAAGAAAAAGTGCGAACGATGGTTTTCCGCGAGCGCGCGAATGTTAACGATGCGAATAACGCTTTTGAGTATAAAAAGCCTTTCTCCGCGTAGCTTAGCCGCGGGGATTACTAGAGCTACGCATTTACTTTAATTAACAATTAACGCCGGGAAGATCGTAAAAGTAGCGTGATTAAATCGTTAATAAATGCGCGTGGGCGTGGAGCGATTGGATTGGGGAAATAAAAATCTATTCCTCGTTAACCCAATTAGCTTGGACGGATGAATAATTATTGGAGGGGCGATTTTCGCGATGCTCGGGTTATTGTTTCTTTTTAGTTATGAAGCTCTCGAGCTGGCGTAAGTGAACTTTTAGGGATTTTGTTATGTCTGCGTATCCTTTAATAAGATTACCGTGAGAGAGATAATAGAGGGAGGCGTTTCATAATAATAAACATTTTTTTACCTCACATTCGCTGATGGAATAATGGCGCTCTTATAACGAAGGAACAAGAGTTCAATGGAATTATTTTGTGAAGGATAAAAATATTGTTTTTATGTACACGAAATTACAGGCCGAGGACGTGTCGAAACTTTATCGCATTGGGATTTCGTATTTACATGGAAACAATGTTTTTCATGAGGCCCTGGGGGACGGCTATTATATGTGCAATCTATTCTCAGGACTGGTTGACGAAACCGTCAAAATATTTAAAGAATGGAAATCCGAAAATTTCACATGCGCGCTGACTGTGGCAAGAGTCGCCTACGCAAGGTTGAAATAAAGGACGCTTGTATTGTTTGGCCGGGAAAAGAAATGCTTAGAGTTTTTTTATATTGAGATAAAATTGAATTATTTTTTTTCTATGCTAATCGTTTTGTTTGCAATTTAAAATCAGTAATTTTCTATATGCGCAATTCTTTGCAATTAAATTTAAAATATTGTATTGAATTCCATATATTACGCGAAAATTCTGAGTAAAATATGTACGCTTCCCAGAAAAATTAGAAACCCAAGAAAAATAACCCGAAAACATCCAATTACTCAAATCCCGAAAACTTATGCTAATTACGCGTACACCCCCGCATCATGGAAAAAGCTCGACTTATCCGAGAAATAAAGACCTCGGCACTCGAAAATATCGCCCTCAAGAAGATAAATTTTAAAATCCTCGCTACAGCAGCGAAACCACCGACGAGAGATCGTTAACTTTTTTCCAACAATGTAAATCTCGAAATAGCTCCGAGAGTTTAATTCCATCCATCCTCGAAGCAACAGTGCGTCAGTTCGCATTAAAACTTCTGTTAATAAATCCGCGAAACTTAAACGAGTTGCCCCGCCCCCGCACTAGTACCCAGCACAGCGGCAAACAAGCTTTATACGAAGTGCCTATCCTTCTTTTTTTTTTTTTAATTTTAGCCGGCTCCCCTCGAGCGTGAGATTATTTTTTCAGTTCACGTGATTCGGTCTTTATTAATTATTTTTCCGATACGCCGTGCATTAAAATAGATAAAAACTGCGAAATTCCCGGGGCAAGCTCCATTAGGTCGCGCGCGTCTAGCGATTCTTTATTAAGTCCCGTGGCCCCGATCGATGCGAGAGCGCATTTTTGTACTTTATTACTTTCCTATACGATCGGAAAACAATTGCAGTTTATTATGCAAAAAGTAGGAGAGGCGGTAGGGGCTTGGAGTATGTTGTAGCTGGGAGTCGGGCTGACTTTTATTTCTTATTGAGTGCAAATTTATCGGATTTACTTTTTCTTTGGGGTATTGTTATCTTTGCGGTGAGTTTAGGTAATTAGTAGTGATTTTTAACAAGGAGTTGAGTTTTTACGATCTATTGTGGATTGGATTGATTGTTCTATTTTTTCAGTTTAAGATTAGTTTTGTTAGTTTATTTGAATAAATTTCTTGCACGCAGTCTGGCGACTATTTTATGAATAGGAATAAAGAATTCAATATCGATGTCCTTCGCATTCTACTATAAAGACTTTTACGAGTATATATACCACACATTCGAAGTGGATATAGATTAAATATTTGTTGAACGTTATACAATTCTTAATTTTAAAATATCAGCTCCAATTCTTTTCTAAATGTATACACAAACTTTTCTAAATATTTATAAATATTTCTTTTTATGTTTCAGGTGAGTTTCCTCGATCGTTCTACTTAGACAAAACAATTATTATTAAGGATCCGAATACGGTATGTTAATAATTTCCATTGTTAAACTACACAAAGCAGTGCAAAATTAACTCAGCCACGTTCTCCATTCCGCCCTGCATTTCAATTCAAATTCGCATAGGGCGCAAGACTCTCTCTATACAAAACTTATTACCACGCTAACTTCATAACTCCCACAACTCAAATCCTTCCTAAAAGAAAAACCTACAAAATCAAACACACGTCCTCACCTTCCCCCAACACCTAACAACCACCTTACTTCCTTCCTCCTCGCCGTTAGCCATCAATCCACCAAAAATCTCCCTCCCAAAATCACCCGTTCCCCTCCTCACCCTCCAACATTCCTTCGAAAAAGGAAGCGCTTACGCACACAGCTCGGCGGACGTTAACGTCTCCTCGCCCTTCGCCGGGCGTCCTTATGGTAAAAGCCGTATGCATACGCATGTAGATCTGGCCGCTGGCGGAAGTCGCTCTTCCTCGGCCTTCGGATTCCAGAAGGCCACGAGGCATCCTCGCGCCGAGATTACCCGGCTCTCGAGCTGGTCGTGGGAATTGCCGAGGTCACGGTCGGCGAGCTCCCGTTTTTCCTGCGCGCGCTGGGGCAGGTGCACGCAGCTGTATTATGGATGCAGAAGTGTATAGGGGCCACGGACGGATGGGTTTTAGGGTATTTTTAGGGCTCGCGTAGGTGGGTTTTTGGAAGGCTGTGGGTTGTGAGGTGGGTGGGTATCGAGCGGCGAGGTGAAATTTTGAGGGGGCGGATATTGGAGGGTGGCTGATGTGTGTGGATGGGTTCCAGAAGGGGTAATGATTTTTTGGAAAGGGGTGGTTTGAACGTTTTTTGTGGTGTAGGGTAGAGGGTGGTTGAAGTGTTTAGGTGAGTATTATTGTTTAGTTCGTGTTCGCGATGAAAATATTTAATTATGAAAAAACAGTGTTGTGTTAAGACTTTTGTGCGTAGGTAGTTATTTTCGTACTATTATTCAATACATTTAATATTTGTGAAAAGTAAATACGTAATGATACATTGAAATTCGCATGTCTTTTATAAGGATTTTAGCGGAAAACTGTCAAAAGTGTTTGAAATGAGCAGGGAGATAAAAAATTGTATAAGTTACTATATTTAGTAGTGCAATGAGGACATATTCGAGTAGGGTATGAGAAAGAATGATAGATATATTTTCACATCATTTTTCCTCGTGCACTCAAATATGTACCCCGCTTACTACTAAAAATTTATAGCTAATAACTAAATAATTATATTATAATTCGTATAATTGTTTTGCTCATCGTTCTATTTAATTAGATAGTTATATTAATATGTGAAATAATTTATAAGTTTATTAATTCCTTAATTAAATCACATTTATTTATAACGATAGCATTTAAATGAGTTGAAATATAATTATTTTTTGTCATTTGAATTTTAACGGAGTGCAATTAACAACATTATGTCAGAATATGCGCATTGGTATTTATTTATAATTCTTAAAGTATTAAATTTTTTAAATGTTACGATTATAAACGATTATATAATAAATGCATAGATATAAACATATATTTTTATCTACACTAATAAACTATTAACAAGAAAATTTAAACGTATTGATTTACATCTGCGTTAAATACCTTCTCAAAGAATATGTAAAATCGTGAAATAATATTTTCATGCAGATTTAGTGAGATTAAAAAAGTTCGTGAAAATCTTAAGAAACTCTTAAACTTTAAAATACTCCGCCACTTGATGTATAATAGCAAGATAAGGCGTTAATTGCTTGGAAAAGAAAAGGGCTATAAATAATTCGCGGTTTTCCAATAAAATATTAATTTTAAACAGCTTGCGTTGACGGAAGTTTCACCGGCTTTTAAATAGGAAATCGATGTTCAACTATTTATTCTAGCGAAGCAACATTTTGAAATTCTAAATACGAGATCTGTAAAAATAGTCCTGCTGTTACAACACAGTTTTTTTATTTCACTTTAATCGATTTCTATATAAAAAATTCATTGCACATCGCTTTAGATTAAAAATATTCCTGCAACGATAACTAAAAAACATAAACATAATAAATTACGTCAATCAAACTAAAAACCAGCAGAACTCCACTTTAATAATAACCCTTCTCGAAAAGAACAAAAAAAAAATGACGGTATAATATTCTAACACAGCCTACTAAAATTACGCGATCGCGTGAAATCCAAATCCCGATAATAATCTCATAATTCCCAAAGCCCAGAAGGCTCGACAAAGCTAGGCAGGTGTACCTCCCTGTAGTTGTCTCATTGATACAACAGTCCAGGGTGCAATCGATTTCCTCCAGAGCGACGTCACCGAGTGTCACAGACTGCCTCTTTGTCTCGTGCGACCGTAAACGAGCCGACGAGAGACTAAAAACGTTACTTTCTCTTTAATCAAACAAAGCTATTAGAAACGTGAAGTGGTAGGCTAGACCGTTACGTTTTTTTGTGGGATCGATTAATTACGATTAAACGATCACAGGCTCGTTAAATAGAAACTTTGCCATCTGCGGGCTATTAATAAAGTGAAACGCTTTTTTTGAGAAATTTTCATTTTTATTTGATTGCTGAGCGTATAAACGAAAATTTTATAACCAAGCTTGGCTGAAAGGATACGTTTTTTCATTTTTCCTCCTCCTTTTTTTTCTTTTTTCAACTTTCGTCGAAAATACCAGCCTCGCGAAAGCGATTTTCTCGCTTTTTCGCGTATATACACACTCGCTCGATCCGCGCGTCGTCTGTAAACATTTTCACGGATCTCGGCCCTTATCATTCAATTACGAGCATCAGCGAAGACGATTAAATCACGAGAGCCGTCCTCGGCTGGCTATTAATAAACAAGCGTCCCTCTCATTACCCAGACTTCTCGTTGCGCTCTGAAAAATTCTCGCTCTTAAACATCGCTGCACTCGAATCTCAACGTTTCTTCTTCTTCTTATTCCCAGAAATATCTCTTCATTATCCAGCGCGTCATAATGAGATTAAAAATTAAAAGAAACAGAAATTCTATTCGTCCTTACTAGACAAAAAATCGAAAAACTGGCACTTGCTCGCGTTTACACATACACTCACGCACACAAATACACACATACACACACACACACACAAACACACGCACACGCACACACACACACATACACACACACACACACACACACATACACACACACACACACACACTTGCATACGCATACACACGCACACATACACGCATACACACATAGAGATACACATACAGGCTGGTATAATGGCACGGGGGTGGGCAAGGACCGGAGTCACGCTCGGCTGTGCATCCGGTGCGCGCGCGCGGGCTCGCTCTCTCGCTCCTCTACACGTGCGAGCGCAATCGCCCGATAATATGGACACGCGGGACAGCAGAGCGAGCCTGCGCGCTCACTCGCCCATCGGACCTGTGTTTGAACAAAGGCGGAGCGCCCGCGCAGGAGGTGGCTTTTGTATATTGCGGCTTGGAGGAGAAAATGCGGAGGATGAGTTTGAGCTACTGGTCGCGCGCGATTTCTTCGGTAGCCGGGTGGCTTTTTTTTGTTGCGGTGAGATTGCTTGTTGGGGGAACGGGGTGACGCGCGTGGGCGGGTGATTAAACGTTATTCGAGTGGCCGGTGCGTGGGCGGAGATGGTTTTCGTTTGCATTGATTTTAGTTTTATTTTTTAAGCTTCTAACTGGATTTTTTTTTAAACCTGATGAAATAGGAAAATTAGAAAGAGGGGATAAGCCGAGCGTGTGAAATGATTTTCAAATTAAACGTCCGGAAAATAAAAAGCAACCGGCTGTAATCCGCGTATAGAAAAATACAGCGTATTTTTGATACTCCGTCGAAATCTCGATACACGTTTCTAAGCTGCCGAGTAAAACCATCGTTTTTGCAAACAAGCGCCGCTTTTCCCCCGGCGGCGCCTGGGGTCCAAAATACTCCGAAAACATTTTACGACTGCGTATATATTGGAAATCGAAATTTCGTATTACCCCAGCATTCCGTGACCCGTTTTCCAAGAATACCTGGGCGCAGTCAGCTTTTTAGATTTATTGCAATAATATACTTTCCTATTATACTAATGTGCGGACTTGCACGGAAATTCACAGAGTCCCCCGAAACGAAATAGTCCATTCAAGTGCGCGTACATTCCGGGGGAACTGTGGTGGTGAAATAAAAGAAAAAAAATACGGAACTGCGGTGGAAGGCAATTTCAGAGCTTTGTATTTGCGATGGATAAAAACGTGGGTATTTTAAATTCTTTCTCGGGGATTTAAATTGTGTGTCGCATAGGTGGCACGTGGGGCTTAAGAAATAAGTCGGCGGATCGATGCGAAATATCAGCTGTGTTAGAAATAACAAACCTACGTGCAAATCTCGCATAATTAGCTCTTATCTGAATTTAATACACCTCCTTGATGTATCCATATTCAGGAGGCGGCGAGTCCGGCAATATGTTTTGAATAAAAAGTAACTGCTTTTTAATCCCGCTAGTGGCCAGTGGCATAATTATGTAAAGCGAGCTTGGCTGCATTAAGCGAAACTGTGTCAGTTACACATTAAGCCAAGAGTGGCGTTAACTGTCGCGCCCAGCGGGCCGCATTGTTGCCCGTGTAATTTAATAATAACCATCGAGAAATACCGATTTTTACGAGCGAAAAATCAGCTGCCGTGGAATGGAAACATTTAATGAGATAATTCGTCTTAGGTGGCCCTGTGAAATTCTTGATAAGTACACTTCGGAGGCGCGCGACTTGGTGATAAATAACTATATGTATACAGTGGAGAATTAGTGCAGCGATCCGACGACGCTGGGAGAATCGAGGACAGAGCAATTTGCATTAGTTTTCGGTACGTTAATTTTGAAAATTTTTTCCCTCGCACGTGCGCTTCGCCGCGCTGGAATAATTCGCTGTCGGAAAGGCGTAGATGTGAAGTTTATCGTTTTGACCTTCGATAAGTAAATTGCCGGGCTATTGTGTTCGTGTGCAAATTTTTGCTGGCTTTGAGTGACGAACGACACTTTTGTATAAGTGTATGCTGAGACTGGTGTATTACTAATTAAGTTATTTTCTCACTATACATACCTAATATTTATAGTATACTAGTTTCGAATATACAATATATTGGCTTGGAACTCGATAAAACTTAGTTAATGTATCGTTACCAGTCACTATTGCAACATCACCGAACAAATCCTGCCTACACGTCTACGAACACCTGCACGCATAATTATTTTACAGTTACCTTTATCGCAATCTAACAGATCCTCCATTCTAAGCCAAACTGCCCTATGCAGTTTCAAAACCCGGCTAAATAGACTAAACGCTTATTACCGCTCTATGGATTTCTCACACGGTTTTATTGTTTAATAAGTTCAGCGCGATCATTGCCGTATCCGCCGGCTTATAAAATTCGCACAATGAGTAGCTCGTTTTCTTTCTCTCTCTTACACTCATTTTTTCCACTAATTGCAAGGCAGGCCTTAATTAGCGAGCGACCTAATTTTCAGGCCGCGCGATTCTGGCGTCGAAAATCAAAGACTGACCTGACCGCGGCCGATTGCGGTTTAACGCCCCCGACGAAGTCGATTTGTATATATATGGTTTTGAATTTACACTGGGTTTGTGTACGGTGCGCATCGGGGGGAAGGCATATCGAATATTTCGCTCGGGTGTTTGTATATATATGCGATTATATTTGACGAGGTCGGATGGGTTATGCGATGGATTGCGCTTTGCTGAATTACGTTTGGGAAAATTAATGCCTATGTGCTGGCGTTTTGCTTGGCGTATCGCGCTTATTTTGATTAATTGTAGTTTTGCTGATTGCTTTCTTGGTTTTGATAAATAAGTGAAATTTGACGCAATGGTTCTTTTATTTTTAGAAAATTATGATCGGAGATTAGTAGGTTTGCAGGTTTATTTGACAGTCATGGTCTTAGTGTAAATAATCCGTGTTATTTGATAATTAACTATCGTATAGATTATTAAGTATGATGAATATAGCATAATATATTTTATTGTATGTAATGAGAGTGACTGATTGATCTACTTCATCTGACGCGAGAAACTGGATTGAGGAAACGATACTCGAATCTACTTTTCTCAAAATCCATAAGTGTCTTCAATCTATTTCAATTCCAAGTTCGAAATGCGACAGTCTGTGGACGGTAACCACTTTCCTTTTATTGAAATGTAATATAGATAGCGAAAATCTGACACATATAGAATCAAAAATAAAATTTACTCTCTGCATTATTGGTTATACGTAATATTATATATTTCCGCAGGTACACTTATTTGATTATCGGACATTTCAGTTATTATAAATTGGATTTTCCTTATACGATTCGATCGAAATCAATCTAATAAATTTTATAAAAAGAATAGAATTTATAAGCGAAAAAAGGAGCATACTCGTACGGGAGTAAAACTATACCCATCAAATATGTATAAATTGCATTTTTGATAGACTTAATGAAAGATCAGAAATTAATGTAATCAGAATTTATTCTCTATAAAATGAATTTATATAGACATTTCTTAGTATCAAACTACTAAAATTTATTAAAAAATCCTATCTATTAATTTACAAAGTCATAATGATTAAACAAATAAAGATTACTACCTAAAAGTGGGTTAACAAAATAAAGATTTAGTCTTCTTGTGGTCTTGAAAACTTAATTAAAACTGAAATTTGATTAGTAAATTGCACTCAAAATGTTTTTTAATTTTAAAAGTCTAAAATATTTTTAAGATATTTTAAATGGATTTTTTTAAAAGTGAAAATCGAAATTTATTCATTGAAAAAACAAATTTTGAAAAGCCGATTTTAAAAGTTACATTCAATTGAAAAAAATGTCAAAAAAGAATCTTAAAAACAGATTAGAAAAACGAATTTATCCGATCAATTTAAAGTAAAATTCAAAATGTAATAGTATGAAATTTTCCATTTTTATTCAATCCAAAGATTTTTAGATTGCTATTAAAATTTATCTTACTAAATGAACACTAAAATTTAAAACGCTATTAGCTTAAAATGTTTTCCTTCAAACATTAATAAAAAAAGAAAACCAAGAAAAAATATTTTCCTCTCTCTCCCCAACACCTACAATAACATTTACTACCCTAATCACACCAATAACCATTATACTTTCTTTAATACTCTATCTCTCATCCCACAAAGCGCTCCCATTTATCCCCCATTAACCTTAAACAATCAAAATTAACGAATCATCAGATCCCCCCACTATTTACTCTAACACCTAAAACAAACCCTAACCATCCCCTCCCCGTTCTCTATTTCCCAACCTTCAACCCCCTACTCTAACAATCCCTACACCTAACCCAAACCACCGCCGCGCCACCTAAATACCTACCCCGCGGCGTTTCGGCTGCAATTTCCAAGGCCGGCGGTGATATCGGACGCGTCTTCGGAAACCGCAGCCACCAGCAGAGAGACGCAGCTCTCGCGCCAAACGTGAATATATCGACGATACACGTATATGTACACGTACAGGACGGTGTAGCAGCAGCCGAGGAAATGCATACCTACATCGCGCGTCGAGAAATTGGGCCGAGCCTTTTCAATGCGGCCCTGATTTCCGATTTATGCGCCAGGCTGCGACACGAGTGGCTGGGTATATATGGTTGTGGGTGTGAGGATGGAACGGAGGCGCGGATGAATATCTGGGACGTCGTTTTGATTTTTGCTCAAGGTGTGATATTTGACTTTTGTTGAGAGGTGAGCGGGGATGATGAGGTGGAAAAGGTGAGAGGGGGTGATATGGTTTTTTTGGGGTGGGTGGTTTTGTTTGGTTTGAGCTTTGAGTCTGTTGCTCTTTTATTTTTTGGATTATATAAAGCTTGGAAAAAATGAGGTATAATCAGATTTTAATTGTACAGTAAATAAAAAAAAATATTAATGCGACATTCAAGTCACTATTGAATCACTCCCAACGAAGCACAAAACCAAAAACCCGCAAATTCCCACCTCAAACGAAATTCGCGTACATAGCTCAACAACGACCGGACGCTCCTACACTGCTCAAGCCTGCGTGAGAATCCCCCGCTCTTATTTACATTAATACGCTTTCGCAAAAAAAGAGCCAGCCTCCGCATTATTATTACTATACACGCGTTACATAAAAATGTAATCCGAATCCGGCTCGCGCGCTGGGGAGCAGCTCGAGCTTAGTCATAATGATACGGCTGACGTGGGAAGCGAGTGGAAAAAAATTGTTTGCCGGCTCTTATAAAAATCAATTTGACTCTTGGGAGAGCAGCTCGGAGCTCTTGTTGGAGAGGGAGAAAAAGCGAAGTCTCACGTGAGTGTAAGGTAAAGCTGGGAGCTTCATTGTTGCGCTGCTCAGCGACACTGAAAATTGACTCGTCGAGAGGGAGAGATCAATTTCAGATTGTTTGAGGAAATAACGAGAGAGAGCGGGTTGATCCGACCTCGTGCGATTTGAGTCGATGGAAAAAGAAGGTTGGGGTATAAGGAGAGTTTCACTGGATTCTGGAGTGTGTTTCTTATGGGTACAGGTGCGGTAGTTAGTATGCTTTTAAGATTCGAATTGCTGGAGACGCTGAGTAAACAATGACGACGTTAATATAGTAATTTTGCAAACTACTTAAGTGCACCGCCGGCTCGTATAAAACAATGTTCTAATTACCCATTATAGTCATAATCATTCGAGAGCGAGCAATAAACATCAAAGCCAGAGTTGAAACATCAACAATTCAGAGCTCGCCTCTCACAAGCCCATCCATTTTTCTCCCTTCCTCGAAAAGTATCGCGTGGACTTGCAAATCCCAGCTCTCTCTCATATATAAGTAACGCCCGCGAATCCAGCGTCGCCCTTCCGCGGAAAAATTATTAAAGCGCGTGGGAAAGGAAAAAGCAAGCCGCGCTTTATGCAGTCCAAAGGGCGCGCTGGCTGAGTCATTAAATCGCGGGGGCATTTTAAGCAAGGCTGAAAAAAAAAATCATTAGCACTGCGCGCGTACGCGTTTTTTTTACCATATTGCGGCTCTTTTCGCACGGTGTGTGACGAGTGTGTTTGGATTTTTGCTGGGGGATCGCGAAATTAGGAGTGGTTGGTGATGAAGGCTTATGTTTGATTGGTTTAGTAAGGAAAGTGGGGATTTTTGAGTGGATCGGTGGTTATCGATTTAGTTTTGTAATGGTAGGTTCTAGGGCGAAGGTTTAATAAGAGGTTTAGATATGAGGTTTCATAAAAAATTAAGTTTTACGAATGCTGTTTAAGGTAAATTTTTCTCTGTAAATAAGTAGTGTAAGCTAATTTATGCATGCATTGTTTAATATATTTACACCTGACGGAATATTATGCGGATTGGTGAATTCAACATTAATGTAATAATATATTATTATTCAAATATACGCTAAGTCGTCATATTTAGAGTCACTAAAAAAAGCAAAATCATAACTTTAATAATTTAATTCATCACAGAATCACCGTCATCCCAGCTTAATCCAACATAAATATTTAAAAACCCAACCATCACGCCGAGCCCATCAGACCAACGTCTACTCAAGCTGAATCTTGAAATCCACCTAAAAACCCTCCCCCCGCATTCAGAGCCCATAAAAATTTAATCACCTCAAATTACACAGCCCACCCCTCAACGCACATCCGCAAACATTAAAACAGACGCGTCAACAGCTCGCAGCACTCGGAATCCCGCGGCCATAACCCACCACCTGAGCTGTAAAATCCTCGCGGCCTAAAAGCCTCCCAAAATCGCCAGCTCCTCCATTATCTAACGCTCCATTCGCGGAGGCAGCCTCGCCTGCATAATGCATGTACCTACATACATATACGCGAAAGGAAAAAGGGAACGCGATATAGCGAATAATTTCAGTGGAGAGCGAGTTGCGGGGCTTATCGTCGCGCGCGCTTCCCACGCAAATCAGCCCCCGCGCGCTCATGCCCTTATGGATGTGTGTGTGTGTGTGCTGCGTGGCGCAACTTTACGGCCTGGTTGAGATCGCGCGGAATGGGAGCCGGGATGTGAATTTATTATGCGCGATGCAGGTCTGTGTGTTGGCGTGGTCTGGATTATGGGGCAAGTTCAGTGGATTTTTAATTTTATGCGAGAGGTGTTTGTTATTATGGAGGTAGTTTGCTATTATGAGAGGAGGCGTTCGAGTGGGTTTCTTGGCGGAGTTAACGCGAGCGTTACCCGTGTTAGTCGGCTTAAGGGGTTTCGCGAAATTCCCAGGCTAGAGGCGGTGGATGCACTTCTATCACCGAGTTTCGCAATGTTCGGAAATCGCGACCGGGAAATGTTAAGTGACCTCTTGCTGCACCTTTTCTGCATTTTCTTTGTGGTGACTATCGTAGTAGAAACCGGATTCGCCTACTGTAGAGCTTTAACGTC
Source organism: Eupelmus urozonus (assembly GCA_900480035.1). Lineage (NCBI taxonomy): Eukaryota > Metazoa > Arthropoda > Insecta > Hymenoptera > Eupelmidae > Eupelmus > Eupelmus urozonus. The sequence continues at coordinate 50,604 of UELX01000134.1, read as the reverse complement.
GATTCTGTGCGCGGCAGTGATCATAATTTACTTGATCTAGGGTAGTCCAAGGTTGAGAAAATGTTTAGGCGTACAGTGAATTGGTAATAACATTGATTTGTGCAGTCTAAGCAAATAACTCACAAACTGTTTGATTAAATCGATATGTACGCAGCAATAGATAAATTTTTAGTAAGCAGATCTACCTTTTGCGTCAGTTTAAAGCTAGTCTGCGCGTGCATGATATCATTATAGAAATGATTGATTTTCGAAGCTGTCCACACTTACGGAGTATGGGGTAATCTCGTTATGGAATAACCTTCGAGTTGAGACTCCAAATACTTAAAGATCTTTTCTGACCCTAGATGCCACTTTATCCATATCTATCCTCAAAAGAAAGTTTTAAGTTTTACAATATATTCAAGAACTTAGTGTTTTTTTAAAAATAGCGGCGTACCTAACTTAAACTTATATTTCAAAGTCACATTAAGCTGTTTTTGACCTGTTTCTTTATTTTTAGCTAATAATGTCACGTCATCAGCAAATGCCCTGATTGCAACTGACATTTCCATATCTTGAGTTATTCCTTGCATCTTGCTTTCTAATAGTTCGAGCAGCAGTTATCGGAACAGGCCTTTCTTGGGTTGCTCTACTTCATCCCTTTAGAATCCTAATTTCCACCTCGCGATTGTACGTGAGCCATATTACTAATTCTTCTAGCTTACAAAAGTACTTTCCACCTTAATGCACTTTTAATAATTAAGTGCTGCATGGTATTAAAAGCTTTTTCTACATCTGATACACCAAGCACGTAACCTTCATTTTTGGCTACCATAGATCCTCATGAATTTCATCTGCTCTCGCCAGATTTAGAAAAAGAGTTGTTACTTCTAGTAAACACTGTATACCCTACTATAGTAGCATACATACTTGGAAATACCCAGCACGTGCTCTAGCTGGTCGTTTAAAGTCCTCTTTATACACTGACCCGGGATCCCACTTCCACAGGTCTTGCCTAGGAGCATATACCATTTTACGCTGACGTTTTTTCGAGACTGCTTCAACAGAGCCTTACAAGATCACTCGAGTACTCCTTTTTTAGCAAAAAAGAGAAAATACAATGCCTAGTTCAGCAGTTATTTGTCGTTTTATTTGTTTAAGTTTGTGTTTGCACACTGTACAAGTAAAACAAAAATATAAATACAATCTAAATAAACAGTATGATTTTTGAAAAATGCCACTGTTAGTTAGAAATTTAATATAACGCGTGTTATTTGAACCACGAGCAAAAAAGTATAACTAAAATTTAATAGATAAAACAGTATTATATGGTATATTGTGGATTAGCGATTGTGGGTTAGTATGCAGGAGAATAGATGGAGATAAGTTTTTATCGACCGTTAGCTGCAGACGTCTTTTGAGTCTATCTTTTACACGGTAAAGAGAAAATCTGCAGATTTTAAAAATAATATTTTTAAATTCCAGACGTTCTATTATGTTTTTTATTCTTTGATATCATACAGCTGAATAGAAAATTAATTTGTTATAGACAGTTAATGACAGACACAATTACATTTACAATCTAACAATTTAGTCAGACCATTATTAACCTCTACTTAATCTTCTGTTCAAATATCGATGTAAGACGCAAACGAAGTAACTTACGATCCTTCTGGAACCACTTTCCACCGCTCGTATATCACGAATAACACAGGTTTCTTCTCACCATGACGTAGAATACATGTAAACGTCTCAAACGCTGCCCGTTAACCACTATAGGAGACTTCTTCGTTCGTTGCTGACCTAACGTTCATGAGCCGGCACACCCGCGTTCGCGTCATGACCTCATTGTTGTAAATCATAATTTATGCAGAAGAGTAATTTTTACCACGTTATTACTAATATGTAATTACACATTAGTTTGAATTTTTATAAATAACGAACTGCTGATGTCAGCGCTCACTGAGAATGTATGTTATGTGGCGATCCCATTACTCATACCTTGTTAATTGGTTCGGAGGGAATGAAACGGGCGTTACTTTTGTAATTTTCAATATATGTATTTATGAAGTTAATTACCGCGTATTATTGAAAAAAAATTTTTCCTCCGCAAGCCAAATAAGCGATAAATATGCGGTGAAAAGTTCAAGAAAGTTAAAGGGTTAATCTTCGGACATGTATGGCTTCGGTACAATTATTAGCAAGTACTCCTCGCCTTGTCTACAGCCTCATTATGAACTAAAGGAAATTATGCAAACGGAATTTAAAGATTAAGTTCTTGTTTTTCATATTGCTGCCTCACGTTGTCGCAAACGAAAATTATTAAGTCATTTTAACTTGAGGGAAATTTTAATTTAGTACAGTAATCTATATATATGTTATAATTAATGACATATACTTTCTGTAAAATTTTTTGGTACAAATATTTCGTGGCAGTGGTTCAATTTGATTTTTTGTGATTATTTTTCAGGATCTAGCTGAAACTAATCTGGCCCAATGCCAGAGAACATATTACAGGATTAACTTTGCAATTTTTCAGAGGAATGTATCCAAGGTCTTTGATATCAGAATCGTGTTATGTAATTTTTGAAAAATTATATGCGGCTTTGAAATGTAGTTAACAAAAGACGTGATTTATGTCCTCAGTTTTTTGTTCGCTGCTTTATTATGAAGAGAAAGATTAATTTTTAATTTTGCTAGTGAGGTTTTGTGAGTTAGAATCGAGTTTTAAATTTAAAAATATGCATAGCGTTTACTTTATTATTCATATTTCAATGCTTATTATTTTATGAATTTAATACAAATTTCCAAATTGAAAGTTAAATTACATTTTGTTTCTTATATTTAATCAAGTTTAACCTTTTTTTCTAACAACAAAATAGGATCTTTGACAATTGAATTTTTTGACCTAAATGGAAAATCCTACAATACGGGTTCTGTAAAAACGAAGTTACTTATCCTTTTCAGTTTCCTGAAATACGTTTTTGTAGTTTCAGGTAACTATACTTTGCACAGAGAGTTTTGCACATTAACTAAAGAACTCTTTTCAGTGCAAAAGTTAAATAAATTTTCTCGGATATTTAAATTCTACACAGTATTATCACTTAGAAAAGATTTTAAATTATTACATAAAATCAATATTTTTTGCCGGCAAATAATTACAGAAAATATTTAATTTAATAATTATTAATATTATTAGTTTCATGACATTTATTAATAGTAGTATTACTTTACTTCAATTTGCTACATTTAATGCAATTTTACTCTACTTCGAAATTCATGTACCGCTTACATCATCCATATCATGTAAATTACTATGTAGGGGCGAATAAAGCAAAGTGTTGCTCGAGGGTAAAGTAGCGCTCGTCAAATATCTTCTATATATAATGCGTTCTTGACTTGATCATTGATAAAGATAATTTCAATGTCAGAGCAAAATTGTAAAATATATATAGGGCTTGCTCATATTAGTATAATAAAATTTTAAGAATTTGAACACTTTATTTTAATCAAAGTTTAAATCAAATACTTTCGATTGAAAAACGGATTTTTAAAAAAACTTATTTCGTCAAACAGTTACGTGAGATCAGAAAAAGTTAAAAAGTAATTTAAAAAAATATAATAAAATGTTTAATTTATTTGGTTAGTTTTAAAAATTAATCAAATTTAGTTTTTTTAATTTTATTTCTTTTATTTGATAGTCTTCACGTCAACTTTAACATTGATATATATAAAAATACTCTAAAACTTAAATTTATTGTACTTTAAATTTACGAACATCTTTGCCTGGAAACTAGTGTAACTTTATCCCCGCACAACTCAGCTTTTATGAAGAAAATAGTTCTTCTTAACGTAAGAAGTAAGAACCAAAATTTTTTCTTAATCTTTTTTCATAACTAAATCAACTTGTAAATTTTAAAAGTTATTAGCACATAATTTTGTATTTCTTTTTACGTGTCAAAAAAATGAAAATAAACAATAAGTATTTGCAATTAAGCAAAATTAAATTTAAAAATTTTATTTTTACATTTAATTTTCCAAGGATTAGAAAAACAATTTGAATGTTTTAGAAACCCTTAAATTAATTCCCTTCTAAAATAGTGAGAAACCTTCCCAACACTTTGAGTCCTTTTTAATAGACTTTTCCTTGAGATTCTTAGATTCCGACATGAAAGGTTGCGTGTTCGAATCAGTTCGACCAATTGACTTAACGATCCCCCTGAGAACTAATTCTCACGTTGACAAATTCGAACCTACCCATTAAATCTTTTATTTCCTATTCGATTATACTATCATCCTAGTCATTGCTCACTTTAATTCCTCGAATCATTAATTTCTTTTAAGACTTCAATCGATCTCACCCATCACACTAATTTACGATTCATCCAAACCTCTTAATACAAACAACAACATTTCAATTATGTTTCTTTACAATTCTAAAGTATACACTCAGAAAAAATTCGATTGCTTCAATAAAAATTTAACTAACTAAATAAAAAATTTGTTCAATAAAAAACTTTAATCAATTAAACAAACCCCAACCAAAAATTAAATTTTTTCTCCCTGCTACCTCTCAACAAAACCACTCTCTCACAAAACCACCATCCCATACCTCATCACCGCTCGCCATAGAGCGGCACTGCAACCCACTGGCCGAGTCCCTCGCGCCAAACACTCGAGTGTCCTTTCACTTCCGTATAGCCACAGCGCGCGCGCGCACTTCGGATCGATAGATCGCGGGAGGCTGCGCATTAGCGGAGAGACAGAGCGAACCAGCCACGCGCGGAAGCGGCTTTAACGCGCCGTGAAGAGGGACCGCTGTGTGGTTCCTTTTTTTTTTATTTTATTGTGGACCGCCTGTTTTTTTAGGCGCCGGAAGACTTTTGGGAAGTGTTTTTGTCGTGGGAGAAGAGCCGGTGTGGTCGTGGCTCTCGGAGGGAATTCACGTTTTTTCGGTGGGAGCGGGATTTGCGTTTTGGTTTTTTTTTTAATTTTTTGTTGAGTTGTTTTATGAAACCGACTGTGTTTATTATTAAGTGAGAGTTCTTTGAAAGGAGGCGATGAACGATATTGAAATGCATTGCCGCCTTACACCTCCTTGACCTTTTAAATTTAAGTGAAGAGTCTCTGTTTCAGGGAGCAAAGCGTGCGATGAATGAGTCGCATCGCGTTGTTATATAGTCTTCAATAAAGGATTTTAATATATATTTAACGGAAGCCATTCACTCTGGAGATGCATTCTTATTCGCATCTGAAGTGAATAGCGTCTCTTCCGTCCATTTCATGTACTTCATTTATTCAGTGGTTCATTTTTATTTTAAAGTAGCTCCTTTTCAATTTTTACACAGTCGTATATATTGCTTTATTCGAATTATATAATTTCAAATAAGATAATAATTTTGTGTATTTTATTTATGTAAATAAAAACAAAGAGACTTAAACCACATAAATACCCTCTAAGTACCCCAACTAAATAAAATATTTAAAAAACCTCCATCAAAGCCGATCCACCTCCCGCAATAAACATAAAATTCACACCGCCACAATCTCCGTAACTCCCCGAAAAAGCCATTTACATCCCAACGAAGGCCACTTTCCGCTCAACGTCTCCCCGAAGCTCCGACTAACCCCGTTCACGACTCTCCCTCCATATACCCCCAAAAATAAGCGAATCTCTCCAAGCTCATATTGTTCTGCTTCGGGAGAAGCAACGAGGCCAAGCTCACAAAGATCTCCCAGAGAGCTGCAGTGGGAGAAAAATTGCAAGACGGATGGGGGCAAAAAAAAGGCTCTGCGCGTGACAGATAGTCGTCGGCGATGTATATACATGCATGCTTCCGCGAGAGGGGGGAATTCGTTCTGTAAAGGAAAAGGAGGAATATGAAGAGAAAAGAGAGTGTTAGTCGAGCGGCTGTATATTCGTGAGATTTCATTGATTTTGAGAGCGAGCGTGCGCCGCTGTTTACGTCCTTGTTATTGGTTTTCTTGTTCGGCCGCGAGGATAAGATGGTAGATTCGGGGAGAGTCGGAATTCGCTGCGAGGCTGCGGAGAAGTTGGGGATGTAGTGATTATCTGGGTTGCCGGGAGAGAGAAAGGAGAGGGCTTGTTTACTTTTTTCGCTGCTATCTCAGTTTTGCTACTTTCCCGCCTGTGTATTGGCTAGCCTATTAAAGCGGCTTTTTTCGGGCGCGCGGAAAGCGCGGGGTGCGAGATGCGGATAAACAGCGGAAAGATCTGAGTTGAACGTGTAAATGCTAACAATAAGTTTATTTTCTGGGTTAAAGAAATAACGTTGTTATTTTATGAATTTCGATGATTACACGTTTAAATAATAGTTTTATTTTTTTAATGTTGTCACTTTTTGCAGTTAAACAGTTGAAGTTAGGGCAATGTGATGAAGAAGCATTTAGATTTTGAAGTTTAAGCTTTTCTAAAGTGACATTTCCAAAAGTTTAAACCCGAAACTTCGTGGAACTTTAAAAGGTCCCTCAGGTTTTCAGAATGTAAAACATAAAGTAGTCTTATTTTACAACTGCAAAATTTATTCTATACATTTTTCCTACATGTTTTATAAGAATTCTTGTTAGAATTTTACATTTAAATAAATTTTTTTTTATAAAATGTGATAAAAATACGCTTTTATACGCTATATGCATTATTTACATCATTAGTATTATTATTATTGAGATTGCATTTTAGCTTCCGTTATTGCAATATAACATTTGTAATATTGTAATTATTTTGAAAATCGATTATGCCTTCTCGCACATGTAATTATGACAGAAATTGAACAGTATTCCATATGGGATTTCAATATATTCTATAGGGAAGTTGCACGTTACATAAAAACTCGATAGCTTCCAACATAAATCATGAAAACTTACTTTATTAATAAATGATACTAACTTATAATATAATAAATATTCCATCATATATTACTATTAATATACTAGTTTTTCATTTTTAAAAATAAAAAATAGTATCTCAATAACCAACAAACTGAACATTTTCTATAATTTATTATAAGTCCTCGTGATTTATCTTATTCGAATTTCAGTATCGGATTTCAATGAAACAGGCAAGTTACATACACGTTTTTAAAGCTTAAATTTAGCACGTTTTTAAAATTAAGTAATAAGATCTTTATGTTTATTAAAAGTGAAATAAATTAAATTTTTTTCTACAAAATAGTATGAGTTTTAATTAATAAAACTGCGTAATGAAGCAGAAATTTTATTTTTTTTGATCACACATAAAATTTATGAAAACAGTATTTTCCTTCCAACATTTTCTAAGCGAGATCATAAAGCTGATTACTGATAACATCTTAAGTACATTTCATCGCTTAGACGTTCTCGCAGTCATAACATTTAAAGAAAATTACATTAACATTTTTACTTCCCCGCAAAGAAACGTTACAAGCTCCAGAGCAAATGAAATGTAAAATTCAATTCTGCAAAGGCCACCGAAAAATAAACTCATAAAAACAGCCCGAATATTCTCTTCTACATAATGCTGATTTAAAACCTCCCCGACATTACGAACAAACAAAATAAACCCTGATTTGGACTTTTTGCCATTCACAATCACGCACCCGGAAATGCTCCATAAACCAGCCGCATAAAACATCGGCCCAGAGAAAATCCATATATTCATGCCAGCGCGCGCGCGATACGCGTATGCTCAGACAAATAGTAAACGGGTTAAAAAAACACCCTAGAAAAACTTCCCGTAAAAATCACCTTAACCACTACGTCATCTCCCACCTCCACCTTCCAACTAAAACCAGCCACGCATCGCTTAGTCCACTAAAACGCCACATAATCCAAGCGCGACATCGCGCCCTTTTTTTCTCTCTTCAATATCGAACGGCGCTAGTTTGCATGCGCAGAGAGCGCGGGCCTTCTCCGATTCCACAAAGCCGCTCATTGTCTCTAACGCGCGAGTAACGGCGTTTTTTTGTTCGCGCGCTCCCATAACGTCAGCCGGCGCACAAAAGCCTCGCATATTTAGCCGCGTTTTTCCCGCGTATCGCGCCCGCGCGACTCATTGTGTCATAGGAGAAGTTGGCCCCTGTAAGCGCGGCTGTTTTGAATTTTTTTTTTTTTCCACGAGTTTGAACTGTCGCGCGGAGTTTCGCATTGGGTTGGTTGTGTAGGCAATCGCTTGACGTCGTTGGTTATTGGAGGTGGCGAGTTGGGAGTTTCGATGGCTCGCGCCGGGGGAAATTGGAATCGAGGTGTATAAGTGGGGTATGATGAAATGTGAGGGATGGGGAAATTTAAATCGATGGGTAAAATGCGGGTCGGAGGTGGAATGTGTCTATCGGGTTTTATCGGGTTTGGCAAGATGAAACGTCGTTCTGTTCTTTGAATGTTATAAGAGAGCAATTCTTCTTTTTCGATGTTATGCGATATTGCTCGTTCAGAATCGTTTGGAGTATATCTATAAAGAGCAAGCACTTCTCTCTTATAAATTAATTAAAATCGTATTAAAATTCTTGCATATAGAAGTGCAAAACTTAAAAAATACCCTGGTAGAAAATTGACCAGATTCTGATCAACAAACATTAAAATGATACTTATCTAGAAATTATGTTCAAAGCATTTCCAAAATTTTTAGATAAATGTTATCTTAACATTTGTTGACCAGAAATTCTGATCAATTTTCTCCCAGGAAATCCCTACTAATTAAGCAAAAAAACATAAACAATCTAAATCCATATTCATCAAGTTCACTAAACCCTCCAAACGAGCGCATCGCCCTCGCGCTCTAAAAAAAACCTTAACTCCTTCAACCAGCCTATCCCACGAAATTTTCGCCGTCGCCATTCACCTCGCGTCCTCCGTGTAAACGCACTCCTCTCGATTTCCGTCTCTACGCCCATACCTACACATACACCCGTGGCGCGCGCTGTCTACGGCTCGCACCAGGCATATTAAACGGCGCACAAAGAGCCGAGGCGTGTCTGCCGTCGACTTCATTGTTTTCGGCCTTGCTTCTTCTTTTTTTTGTCTTCCTCCTCCGACTGTCTCTCCTGAGAACGAATTTTCAGAGGGTGATTCGCGCCAAGCTGTTTTGTGCAGAGCTGAGGCTCTTTGTGCATGTAGAGTATGACTCTCTCTCTCTCTTGGCTGTTTCGAGTGAGAGAGCTGGGATTGACTGTTTGGAGGCTCTTCGTGTTTTGTTTGTTGCTGGGCTATTGCGGAGATGAGGAGGTGTTTTTAGAATCGAGTTGTTTTTGGGCTTGTTGGTTTTGGCTGGAGGTTGGGGTTGAGAGAGTAGAAGTTGAAGTAGACTGGTTTAATTGTATAGGTGGGTGGTGGGATGAGATGGGTAGGTTTCGTTGGTTGTTGAGTGAGGGAGGGTTGGCGAAGGGTTGAGTTGATATTGAGATGTGGCTTTTGTAGATTGGAAGTTTTCTGAATATTGAACTGGCTGCGTTCGATGTCTTTCAAACTAGAAAACTTTGAAACTTGTTACAAAAATGAGTTTTAAACGTAATGAACTTTCTAAAAAGTCAATGCGTATGATGTGTTTAACTTTTTTAGGATTCTTTAAGAATTCTTATTGAAGTTTTGTATATGAATCATTTTTACTGTATAATAGGTAATTTGAATAAAAGTGGAAATCTACATGTACAGCAATACTTCCTTACTCGTTCAGAATAATTAAAAAAGAATCAATACATTAATTCTTTCATAATGAGAACATAATTTACTAAAAATTCTGACAGAATTTACCGTAATAAAGTTTTAGCTCTTTCAAAAACAAAATTAAGTAATTTCCGTATGAATTATTTCTTAAAGTCATTTCTATTCTATCATCAATCAGTTCTGAAATTCACATCGTGTGAAACAGCGATAAACATCAATGAGAAAAATTTTAAATCGTAATGAAACGCTTATTAGATTTAATATATAGGTGTGTTTCAATTTTTGTCCAAGGAATGTTAATAAATTGTTTTGTTCTCTTATTAGTTATAAAAATTATAGTATTTTATACTTGCTGCATAATTTGGTTAACTGTATTCTTTTTTCTGCACGCGGATAATTGACGTTAACTCATTATTTTTTTTTAGGAAGGAAAAAGCAATATACGTATAATTATTTCTGTAAAATCTTAATTAGTCATGAGCTATGAAAAAATTCATTATGGTAATAAAAGTAATAGTAATTAATAATAATTTCAGAGAAAAGTACTTTATTTTAAGGTTTAGCATTTTGTTGACTCAGCTTTATTAAAAATTATGATGTAAAAAAATATTTCTATTTTTTACATTATATATAATGGAACGCGGTAAATTCAATGTCTAAAAAGAAAAGCTTCACATTTTCTTTGTTTTTATTATTGTTCTACTTATACGAGAACAATAGTGGTCTATTACAAACTATTACAAACTACTATAATCTTTTCTTAAACAAACTAGCAAAGTGGAAAAAATCACTATATTTCACCACGACTTTCCAAAGAATTATAAGTCTCAATATTCAACAAACCATTTTTCTCCTCTCCGATCCTCCCAAAATGCACCCAAATACACATCAGCACTAATAACACGCTAAAATTTACTATACACCGGTAAGTAATCAATTTATATACCGATGATATTAATCAAGCCGCCAATTACATCAGCCGATATTAATCAGGAGGAGTAAGGGTTGGGGGGGGGGGGGGGGGCAGAAAAGCGAGAGAGAATGGGGTTAATGCAGCTACGTGACTTTGAAAGGTTGCTGACGAGCGCCGGATACTGTTACTATAAGGCGGGAGATAATAGATTTTTTGCAAAGCAAGGAGGATAGAAGGTCGAGAGAAATAATTACTTTATGAGACGAGGATCGAAAAAATGATAACAATTTCAGAAAGTGGTTTTTTGTCAACGAGGATTTTTTCTAAGAGAAGCTGTTTAAAGTGTTTTTAAAAAATTAAAAAATAATTTATTTGGTGTGGTTTTTGTGTAGCTGTAATTATGTTTTGTAATTAGAGAAAGGGAGATCGTTTTACTTCTGTTATGATTATGTAACCTCGTATATTATCTAACAAAATGTTAGCATTTTTAAAATTTAATCCATTATACGGGGAATAAAAAATAAACGGTAAATTGTTGAGATAATTGTAGTATAATCTACATGATTGTTCAAAGCTCATCCTTTGAGCCCTTCTATTTTGAGATATTTGAAATATTTCGATAAACTATGTAATACATACGGCTGAGTAATCTCATTAGCAATACGTAAATTCACCTTTGTTGTAAATAATCTCATTTCCAATTACGCTCATTGTAATCACACCCCTTAAATAAACAAACGTATGAATTTACAGTCCATTCCATTTTTGCGCATAATCAAAATATCAAACTGGTATTTACGACACTACCGTCACAAAACGCGCTCGCTTAGTCATCCAAACATAAAATTCGATTCCCTGCAACAACCAAATTCCTAAATTTACTTTGACCCTGCCCAGTCAGAGACGAAAAATCGAGGCCCTTTGACGGGGCGCCAGTCAATTTAAACCGGCAGCGTATATACATAAAAAAGAATAAAGGAATTCGCCCGGGGTCAAAAGAGCGCGCGATCGCGGCAGTTCGGTGTGTGCCTAACCTTTTGCCCTGGCGCGCTTGTTAAAAGGCCGGTGGAAGAGTTATTACATCGTGAGGAAAATTCGCCGGGAAATGTAGTTGAACTTTGTAATTTACACTGGAAAAGTTCGTTATGAGCGGCGTATATTTCAAGTGCCTGCCTTTATCAGCTCGCGAGGCTCGTAGGTGTTCTTTTGTTATTACGGGAACTTTGAAAAGTCGAGGGGGATGTTAGGCGAGATTAAGGATCGGTGTCGATTTTCTCTTCTTGTGTACGCTGCAGTTTTCCTTTTTTTTTTATGTTAATGGGTGCTTCTGTTTACAGCGTGTTTTGATCAACGAGGTACGCTATCTTCGCGTGATGGTTATTTTGTGAAGCTCGTAGAACTGCGCGTGAAAAAAAGTGTTTAGATCTATAAAATCATCAATTTTCCGCTCTTTACAAGATAAGAAACTTAAATTGCTCTTTAAAGCTACACTATTTATTAAACAAAAAAAATACCATAAACAATCTAAACTACCTACATCAGAAAAATACTCTAAACCAAAATCCTAACTCAGCCTAAACCCAGCAACACCTCGAATAACTATCTTTTATCACCCAGCCAACAGCCAACACCACTTCCCTACACATCCACCCAGCAAAACTCGGTCGTGCGACAAACGTCCCGTGAAAACGCAAAACTCGTAGCTCCACCTGCGCCCGCACGCTCCCACGCGATAAACAAACGCGCTCGCGCTGCGCCGATAAAGCCTAAGATAAACTCGGCTGCGCGCGTCCTCGCTTCTGATAAGCGACCGTCGCGGCAGCGGAGCTCAGCGAGCCTCGAAATTAGCGGCTCAGTCGCGCGCGCAATGAGATCGGAGGCGAGTATCAAGTATCATGTGAAGCGCGAACGGAGCGCTACTCGCGAATTAAGTACGTATATGTGTGTGTGTGATGTGTAGTTTGGGGTGGTTGCAGGCCTAATTTGGAGGGCGCGCGGGTCGATTTGACATTGTGATTTATGGGCGTTTTGCCGGGAGTTGCTCGGCCCGATGGTCTTTTTGTGTTTTAATTTGGCTTTGATTTGTTGGCTAGGTGAATGGGGAGATGTGTGCTTTTTTAATGAGCCAGGCTCGAGTTTGCGGGATTGATGAATGAACGGCTGCTTTCGGAGGTTTGAGGAATTTGATGAGTTTGATAAAAGTTTGTTTGGTAAGAGATACAAGCTTGCTTTTAACTTTTTTGATAAAATGAGGGAATGATTCATTTAAGAGAGATAATAATGATGGTTTTATAATGAAAAATACAATAATTGTTGAATAATTTTTTTATTAGTACAAATTTTGTAAATTATTTGTTTGACAAGAGCTAAATATGCTATTTTAAAAATGTAAAAGAAAAGTAACATGATTAATTATTAAATATTAACAAGTAAAATATAAAGTATCCAATAAAATAAATATTTTACTCTGATGCAGAGAAAAAAAATACAGGAAAAAGTTTTTAGTCGATGAACACAGAATATTTATTATTCTGCGCACTTTATTCAATACACTTTCGATATAAAATTCAAGCAAAAATTATATTAATCAACTTTACATCTTTTTTAAAAACGAAACTTATAATAACATTTGACGAAACTAACCATTAAAGTGCGTATCCCGTCAAGGCCTACTTCCTCATCACTAATCTTCCAACTATATAAAACCAAGATAAAGCCACACATAATCCAATAACACCGACTTTTTCCACCAAAAACGATAACTCGTTACACCACGCGACTTTCCACGGCTCTCAAAGGATAACGTATTCCGCGGGCAAAGCGAAATTTATTCCGTATTTTCGCGAAGCGCTCCCGATTCGATTGAGGACGAGAGATCCAGAGTCCGACTATGCGAGCTCATCTTTATAGCAGTCAACACGGAATTCCAACTTCTGACATGTTGGAATTAATTTTCGACTCCTTTTGCGCGCGCACGTCGAAGTAGGGCAAACTTCATGCAAGGAGGAAGAGGAAAAATCGCTTGTGGGGAGAAAAAAAAGGGTTTTTAAGTTCGCAGCCTCGCTGCTAGCCTCGTAAATTCGCCGGAGCTCGGGGGATATTCGAGGCGGCGTTTTAGACGTGATTTAAAAGAGCGACTCTTTGCTCGGGGGCGACGGAGTGTGCGGGTATGTTTGGATGCCGCGGCAATTCTTGCATGAATATGTGAAGCTTGATCGAGATTTATGCGGTGAAATGCGGGGCGGTTGGAAAATACTGTACGTGCTGTGTTTGAATTCTGCGGTAACGATAAACAAAGTCGAATGTCTATTTAGATATCGATATGGTTTTATTTTTAAATAGCTAATTTTTTGCATTCTAATCGATTTCGTAATGCGACTGCTTTGTTATCTTCTTTCTTATACCTCAATGCCGACACGTAATCTTTCATTTCTAATAAATTCCGATTACATTCCTTTATTAAATAATGTACTCTTTTATGATGACCAAACGTTTTCCCTCAATTGAAAGGAAAACGTGAACAAGCGAAAATAAAAAAAAAGGAAAAAGACAACAAAGCAAAAAGCTCGTACAATGGAATGCTCCTGCGGGACGATGCCAAAAAGTAGGCAGCTTTACTCCGGCGGCTGTATCTCTTCTAATGAACGTAAAAAAGGAGAAGCGTCGTAAAAAGTTTTACTTTCGGATTGATCCTAAAGCCGAAAACAGATACAATAAAGTTTACTACGAGCTTACGTTGCAATACATTCGCGCTCAGCGGAGTAGAAAATTATCGTATCCGGTCAGACGGCTATTTGCATGACAATATATTTGTCATGTTTATTTATGGATTTTATTAGAATTCTATTAGTTTTCGCATTCACGAAGATGCTTGTGTACTTTATTTTCATTTCTTATCTTTGTCTGGCTTTTATTTGACCATGTTGATCATCGAATTTCTTGCAGGCAAGTAAATAAGTGAAAAGTGGTATCGATTAGTATTTTAATTTGATTGAAATTGATTTTGACGTGAATTGTACGAAGATGAGTAAAAGGTAATGCGATTAACTAAGGATTTATTGATCCATAGCTGACTATAAATTCACACCTTAAAATTAAGTTTATTTAATCGCATATTTTTGCAATAAATATTTTACATCTATATTCTTTAAGATATAACAATTAAAATTTTATTGTACTTGTCAGGATATTAATCATCTGGATAGAAATTATAAGAGCTTTAAAGATTACGCAGTACTAAACATACAAAAACATCCGCCAATTGTCAGTTGTATTTCCGTTATTTATTGCCTTGTATTTGATTATCGATCTTTTATTTTAGTATATGCTTGCGATTTAAGGTGTATACGAAAGAGACCGGTATAGATAGACATTTATCGAGTTCGATTTTATTTTTTTTACTTTTATGTATTTTTATGTATTGCCGATTGATAGATATTTGCTCGAACTCTTTTTTTTGTTCCATTTATTTGGATTCTGACATTTAAAACGACTTCAATATATCTCTATCTCTATAGGGAATATTTTATCTAGTTTAAATGATAAACAAATATTGTACAAGAATTACGCAAATATTATATAGAAATTATAAAATTCTGAAACAAAGAGTTTGGAAGCAAAAATTCAAATTTATTTTTCAGTTTCTAAAATGAAGTAAAAATAAAATATCAAATAATATTAAATATATAACTGCTAAGGCAATGCATTTGTTAATCAAACTGAAGATTCCTCTAAAAGCTCAAGGAACAATTCATACTTTTATTAAGTCAAAATTTTATTGGATCTATAACTATAATTTCGGTACAACAACTAAATTCACAAACAAAGTCTGATTAACAAATGCATCGCGCAATATATATACATTTCTAATATTCCAAAAAACTATCTTATCAAATCACTACCCAAAACTAACCACCTCACCTTCGCAATTTTCCAGAAGCCGCAAGCTCCAACGGCGCGGACGACTCCGTCAACCCAGCGTCAACGGCCGAGACGAAAAACGTCCACCAGGATGGCTGGAGGAACCCGAGCTCGCAGGACTCGCAGCCCGAGGACGGAGGAGCCAGTAGCGTCGCGCAGTCGTCGATCGATCAGGCTCAGCAGACGACGCCAGGTACACATCTCCTCCACGCATCCCTCCCCCCTCGCTTCTTCCCACACCACCCGTATATATAACCAGTCTCTTTCTCGCGAGTCCAATTTCATAACGGCCGCACTCGGGTTTCTCCGAGGAATGCACCCATATTTCCTATACGACGATACCTCCGTGCAAGAGCACAGCCCTCTCCCAGGTCCGAAAGTCGCGGGGACGAGGGTCGTCGCTCGATGCCGTCGTTTAAATTCTCCGCTCGCGCGCGGGAAGTGTTATTGCTCTTTGTCTCGAGGGGGTGGGTTATTGCGCCGAGGTCCCTTTTTTTCGCGACGTCGGGGCGAAATGAAAAAAAATCATTTTTCGCCGAGACGGCAGGGGTAGGAGCTTTTTTCCCGGGGACAGAGGAAAATTGCTTTTAGCTAAACGGGAAGATTAAAGTTCGTTATTTGCGGGCTTACGGGGTTTATCGGGGGGTGGTGTGTGACACGCCGGGAGACAATTTTTCGTTTGATGTGTATCCGCTTTTTAACAGTAACTCTCGTCTGGGATAATGCTGCTCTTGTTCTTATTCTTATCGCGCATCTTCGTGAAAAGAGATTGAACAAAGGCGTCAATCAGGCCCGTATCCGGCGTCTTGATGCAAATTATACGGGTCTGAAATTCCGCTCGAACGAGTTCTAGGATGTCGAGTCGAGTTTCTCATCAACTTCGTACTTTCTAGCCTAAGATTTTTCGCTAAGGGAGGCCGGATTTTTTAATCCTATTTGTTTCTTGCATAATGTGAAGGAGAAGTTTTAATGGAGGATGCTTAATATGGATAATTGAGAGATACAAACTATCGATGGTTCTTTAGTTAAAGGCGTCAGAGCTTATACTTTATATTAGTGTTTAAAATTACGTAACCCGGTTCCTATTAAAAATCAAATTACTTAACAGTTTTTGTTTCTGTATGTGCAAGCACGAAAAGTAATCGCAGTCGTAAAATAAATATTAAAAGTATATAATTTGGTTTTAGATTAGAGAATTAAAAAGATGCAAATTATTATTATCCATTCAACCATGAACCATATGATCTATGAATTCATGTCTGACTCAGCTGGGCCGTTCTCTACTTCGACAGACACGCACGCGGTACCTGTCATGTAACTTCGAAAAGTTTGACCTTATTCGATGTGTAATTTTCTCTTGCGTGACATCAAGACACAGGCGCGACCTTATTTTCAAGTTTCGTCCTTCCTTTTTATCAAACGTCTCTCAATTTCAAAAACGAAATTCCGCTAATTCTAAACGCGTCAATAAAAACAATAATTTCATTTTCACAGATGTACAGCAGCGCTACCTCGTGGAGACGATTACGATGACGACGGTAACAGAGCGGCGCATCGTCCGCGAGATCAGCGAGGAAGAAACCCGACCGGCGAGCATCGACGAGGCCGACAGCACAGCTCAAGCCGCGATCGAGCACCCGAAATCCGGGGACACCAATCCCGAAGTGGCCAAAAATGGCCCGTCGAACGGCGACTCGACCAGTCTTGTCAAGACCGAGGAGGCGCCTGAAAAAGAGAAACCCTCGGACCTCTCCTTGGCCTTCAAAATCGGCTCCAGCCTGGTGAGCAACAGTCTCAAGCCCAACTCGGCGGTGAGGCAGTTGTTCCCCGATCCGCGCTTCATCTCCCCGCCACCTGCACCGGTCAAAAGCGTCTCGACTGACCTTGAGGACGGTGCTATGGACGAATCTGGTGAGAACCAGAAGTTCCTGATCACGACCGAGAGCCTGCGGCTCTTCGATGCGGTCAAGCGGTCTAAGATCGGGGCTGGCAGCAGGTCGGACTCGTCCGAGAGTGATTCGTCGATCAAGCGGACGATCGAGCGCAACGCCCTAAGACGCAGTCTCATCTGCAAATACGAGACCGGCGGTGGCACGTTGAAAAAGAAGAATCTTCGTAGCAAGGATTTGACGTTGGAGGAGAGGATCAGACAGCTGACTTGTGTCGATGAGGACGAGGATACAGCCGACAGCAGTGCGTCGGAGAACAACAATTACGGCAGGATCAATAGCCACAATAACAATAATAACAACAACAATAATAACAACAGTCTTGCTGTCAATGGAGTGGAGGGTAGAACGATAGGCGAGGGCAATTGCGGCACAGAAGATCAAAGCATGATGATGGCTGCTCATCAACTGCCAGCGAGAACATCGCCTTCTGGCGAGGAGCGGCCCAAGGGTCACGTGGTGCAGTCTCACAGCGGCCATCATCATCACCACCAGCATCAGAATTCAGCTTACCGGAAGATCACGGATCTCTTCGGCCAGAAGAAGAATTCAGGACAGTCGGTGGAACTTAATCTTCCGGATATTGGACTGGGAGGCAAGCATAGTATGGCAATGAAGAGCAGCGCCGGAACGAAGATGAACACCGAGGCTAGAAAGCAGTTCCTGGCCAGTCTTGCGCCATTAAGTTGCGTAGCGTCCAGTGCCGTTGACGGCAGGGAGGACTACTATAGGATGCCATCAAAGATGAACCCTGGGGATAGGAACTCCATCTCGTACAATTCCGATTCTTCCTATAGTCTGGAGGACATAGAGGACGCTCTAAACGAGGGCATCCCAGCGCCACCTGACGTCACGAGAGGCACGCCAACATCGGCCGGGCCGTCCATGGACGCGTTTGGCGGTGGCGGCAACGATCCAACTGACGAACTTCTTGCCTTCGTTGAGCAAGACAAGTCGCGGATTGAGCGTATCAAGCGCCGGTATGATGTGGAAGATGGCCATCTTCAACGCAGTGCCAACAACAGCGCCAACAACGACAGTATAATCAGCAGCAATGACATACCGAAGAACCAGGTGAACCTGAACAACGACGACGAGGACGAGGATGACGAACTCAACGACTACGGATTCAACCGGAGGCCCTCCGTCAGAGGCATCAAGGCCCAGTTTGAAACGACCAACGAGATCGTTAGACAGCTAAGGACGAGGAGCGCCGCAGCGAACTCTCTGCCTGAGGCCTGTAGATTGAACTTCCAGGGAGCCGGCCACGAAGACGAAGTCGCGGCCAGCTCGTCCTCGTCTTCTGACATTTACCGAGTGACCTACACCAACGAGATTCAGACCGATCCCAACACCATCAACCGCATCAACAGCATGCAGAAACAGATCAACGACATCTACCAGAGCATCGCTGACAGCAACGTCACTGGTGTCCTCCTCGAGCAGCCCAGACCGGCCACCTCTTTGTCTTACTTGGAGAGCACACTACCCAGGACGATGCTCCAGCCACAGGAGGTGGCCGCCTGTCATCGGTTCCCAGATCACAAAAATGGCCTGCAAAGTGCCACCCTACTTAATCCAGCTAGGATGCTGCGAATAGCTGGCGGTGGGGACAGTACCACGCCACCAGGTGTCTACAGTACGCTACCCAAGACCCACAGGCATCCCCAGGTCTCAGCGGCCTACTCGGCGGCTGGCTACTCTTGCGGAGTGTTGCCTGCGAGCTCGGCAGCGGCGGTTAATCAGGCGGCAGGTGCCAAGTGCTACAGGACCATGTATTTCGTGCCGTATAACGGGATGTCTGATCCGACGTATCAGAACATACAGAGGATACTGCCACCCCACTCGTCGCCGACGAACTACGCCGAGCATTTGGAGAGGTATCCGTACCCGAGGAATGGCAGGATCGACCAGCAGCAGCCGAGATACTACGTCAGGCCAGTGACGATACCGGTGAGTTGATTGATTTTTGAGACTGTGAAACATTTTTGAAAGTATTATAAATGTTTAATCTTAATCGTTATATTAAGTAGTTGATAAATTTGGTAATTTATAAAAATATTATTTCAGATAGTATAATTTTGAAATATACTATCGATTTGTTGGAAATTCATTAAAATCCTTGTGGTAGGAAATTAATACATTTAAATGTTAAACTTGTTCAATTTGATAAATTGGATATAGTGACCGATCACACTCAATTTTCCTTTCGTTATTTGAATTCCGAAATTACTATTTCACGATTATTTAGCTTTGTAAAATGAAATTTTATACAATTGAAGAGCTATTAGAAATGGTATTCAATTTAACATTTTATTTCTATCTACTACCGATTACTTCTACTATTCATCTCTTTTAATATCAGCAATATCACGTCATCGCCAATATTTAAAAATAAATTCATATCATTGTCCACTGTTTTTACACAGCTTTTAACCTACCATCCTCAATTGTTTTAGGAACACTGTTCAAACCAACTCTGACCTCTTCGCCGATACTCCAGCGCATTATTACACAATTATAACTTCGCATCTCCTACAGTACGGCAAATGCGCCGTCAGCACTAATTTATACAATTCGAAAACAGCATTAGTAATCCAATAAAACAAAGCCACACATCCCACAGCTAATTCATTTAACCAAGTTAGCGCCCATTACTCCAACATCCGATCGACTCCACACGCACTGAGAGATTTTTGGGAGAGCGTATCTATAGAAAAAGCGTAACGGAAAACTACTACTGGCACTTTAACTTGGGCTTTATTCTGGACCGTAAGCGAGGCGCGCGTTGGCGCACTAAAAGGAGCTCGAAGTTCTGTACAGACGAGATCCAATCTAGAGCATGCTTTCGCGCATTACTTTGGATTGGATTCGGGCAAATGGTCCTTACGAGCTGCCTCTTTTCTCTCTCTCTCTCTCTCTCTCTAGTTCTCTATCTCTCTTTGTCGTTTCACTTTTGAGCGCACGAGCAACTAAGGCTGAAGTTTAGAGTTTCGTCGCGTCGTGATTGCCGCGCGTTTGGTGGTATTAATTAAGTTTGAAATTGGATTGAGGAAAAATTTGTAATTAATAGGATTGTTTTGGATTCAGTGGAGGGATGCGAATTTTTCTAATCGTTTTTTTTTGAGTAATTTTAAATTTAGAATAAAAAACATTCATTTGTTAAATTAGTCAAACTGTAGTGCTCTTTAATTGTTTTAGTACACGGTTTCATTAAACAAAAAGAACTCGGAAAGATTAAGGTATCACTACAAGCTACAAACTTCTCCTAAAGTTTGATTAAGTTTAATAGTCGTGTTATTACTAATTATATGAAATTTATACAGTTTTCTGACTAGTAAAAAAAATATATTTCGATATAAGTAAATACTGTATTTTTGAGATAAATTTTAAGTCAATATTCTAAAGCTTCTTAGAATGACATCTGAACGAATTTTTTTAATTAGCTCATGAAAACAAAACTTTTGTTAATGTTTGAAGATTTTTGATCAACTGGTATACTTAGGATTATTAATGCTTTATATTATTGACTTGAAATTTTAGAGAAAGGTAAAGTTAAGTTAAAGAGATAAAGTGTACCAATGCAGATGGTAAGTAGGCACTGCCTTTGTTTATATCGCAATATATTTTTTCTAATAGTCAAAAACGATATAAACCGAATAGTCGGTTAGTAGGGCTATCAGATTCCGATAAACATTATCGATATTCAATTATTAGAAATTTTGAAAACCGCAACACTCTACATAATAGATTATACAGTGGATTATACGTACAATGAACTGCGCAATAGATTATACAGTGTATTGTATAAGCAAAAAGAAATAAATTCCTCACCCAAAACCTTCAACTCCGCTACCACCCACGCACCCACCAAACTAAAAACTAACATTCACATCACCACCCTCCCCCTAACCAAGACCCACAAAAAACATCGACGCTCACCGAAACCTGGTTTACTTTCTCCTCCCTCTCAGCCGCGAGTGGCTTCGTTAATTCTATTTTTTCTCGCCCTCAGAACACCCAGCAACAGCAGCAGCAGCAGCAACAGCAGGGCACTTCGGGCGCGCTTCACCTTCACCTCCATCAGGCCGAGGAGTTCCAAGTGTCAGCGGCTGCGGCCCAGTCGCGCGGTCACCCGCCGATGACGCACGTCCAGCTGCAACAGGTGCAGCAGCAGCAGCAGCAGCAACAACAGCAACAGCAACAGCAGATCGCCTCGTCGGCGTACGCGGTCCAGACCCTGTCGGGGGCGACCTACTCGATCTGCCCGCCGCCCCCGCCGTCCCAGGCAACCGCGACCTACACCTATCAGATGCAGATACAAGGTGGGTGGATAGATGGTGCTGGCTGTGCGTGAGGGATGATATAGGCGGTGTGTAGGCTGGGTTGGGATGATTTGCAGGATTGTTTTGAAGTGGCACAGAGGAGAGGGGTGTTTTGGTGTTGGGGTGGGACGGGGGTGTAATTGGAGGTTTGTGATGGTTTAGTTAGGTGAATTGTAGTTGTCTCTGATGATGTGTACAATTTACATGTCTATTAGTGATCAATGGTACAAACAGTTTTTCCTTTTAATTTTAATAAATAATTTTGAATGTTAATTACTGCCAATGATGGCGTTTTGTCTCAAAATTCGGCAAATCTTCGAGATTCTATGATTGTTCGATGAGTGAACAAATATACGTTTAACTTACGTTTAAATTACTTTTCTATTTCGGCTTAATCTTGGAGCTATATTTTACTTTTAATTCTAGTGATTTTTCGCTTTAAAATTTAAATCATGTCCCAACTTTAATGAAGCTTAAATTAGTATTGACACAAGATCTGCTTTTGTAGCATAATTTTATTATTTTTAAATTTGTTATTTTTGCTAGTGTTCTTCTAGTCTTGAAAGGGAAACTATTGAACTCTCTTTACAAATAAACGTTTTTACACCTTGGCTCTCAGAAGATCTTTTTTACTACCTACCTGTTAACTCCGAATACTCTTACAAATGTTGTAATACAATTCAGCAGTCTAGTGTCACATTTATCGCACCTGCATACAAAAAGTTTTCTTTGTACTGTCAGAAAAAATTCCAATTTTCCATCTAATTAAACTTAAAAATTCAGTGAGAAATTACAAAAAGATTGCAACGCTTCATTAGAAAAAGTTCCTCTTGTGTAATTAAAATTTCCATTCTTTCCACAAAGCTTCTCTCCTTATGCAAAATAGGTCGTTTCCATTTACAAACTGAACATCCGCCTTTTCAGTCTGTGCTTCAACGCCTTCGTTACATTTGAAAAATCCAATTAAAAAAATCGATTTTCCACGGCTTATCCCGTCTGACTTCACGCATCTTATGCGTGAACGCATCCAGGCCAGTCCCATCACTTCTCAGCTTGTAGCCTACATGTGTCCCTCGCATCCGAGGAACACAAAGTCGCGTGTATCTAAACACAGTAAAACACTGCTCGTCACCTAGCTAGCTGCCACCCGCGATCAGAAGCCATAATCGCCCATCCGGGCAGGCTTGCAAATTAATTAATCTCATTACTACCTTTTCTATCTCATTATGGATCTTCTCACTTCGCTCTTTCTTGCGGGACTCGGGCGAGGTTCAGTGAGCATTAGGATGAGGATATTTTTTTTAAATTATCTAAAAGTCTTCTAGTAAATCGTTATTTATTTATGAATGATTAATAATAAATGTGTAAAACTGGATTGCATTTACTGACCTGTAACAGGGATTCTATAAAGTAAATTCGTATTTATATTTCGTTGCAAAAATTTTATTTTATTTACTATTTTTCCTATGGGAAAACATTTTTTATTTAGAATCGTTATTTTTATCTTAATGCGTGTTCCGTGCCAACGAGCCAGCTGCAACGTCGTTTAATTAATTTAACTACACTGTTTTATATAGATTTTTCAGAGATGAGAGGGTCAATTTTTTCACGCTTCGTGGTTTGCATAAGTTTCCTCTTGAAATCAATAAAGGTCAAGAGTAGAGCATTTTGCAAGCGTATGAGCACATATTTATACATGATAGTTTTATAACTACTGGCGTACAGTGTTATGAAAATAAACAACACTCCAGAACTTATATTTAACACAGCTTCTCGCTCTTCAAACTTTCCGAGTTGAGCTGAATTATGGATGAGACTAATTAGACATTTTGCGGAAGATTTTAAAAATGAGATCAAGAGTATTTTACTTTGGCAGAAAGTAGTAATGAATTTAATTAATGATAATGCGCTTTATGTTAATCTGTAATTTTTACAGTTATAATATTGTTTCAGAAATTTAATGAAATCGATTTTCCTTGTAATGAGTTTCTCAAATCTTCCAGTAATAAAATGTTGTCAATGCTGGCGGCGTTAAGCATAACTAGTTATTTGTTTTTTATTTTTGTTTAATTTAAAAATGTTTAAAATTTTAATGAAATTATATCGCTAAATCTTTTATGAAATTTTAGACCAAATTTTATAAAGGAGTCCGCCTAGTGGAACTATTACCCTTGCATATATATTTATATTGTAAAGCTATTGTTGATTTAGTTTAAACCAGCATTTTTGTTGGATCAATTTTAATAAAATAATAATAAAATATAATAATAACGATTTAGAAAATATGTACATGCATGGGAGTGAGGCTATGAAGGAGGTGTCAGAATGTGTGGGAGGATTTTAACGAGGCTTTAAAAGTCGATTTCTGACACCTAAAAATAAAGTTTAGTACCTGTAGTTTCATCAAATGGGCCTTTCTTTCCGGGGTATAAGCTATCTAATCTCAAATGTGGTTTATTTTCTTCAAAAATGTCTTTTTCATCGGTTATAATAATCTAGATAATTGCGTTATAGAAACCAGAAACATAAAACTAGATAAAAAGGTTTAATTTAAGTTTTACTTCTTTAAAAAATATTAATTCTTTCGAAATTTTTAAAATATCAAACATAACGCAAAAATTTATTAAAAATTATCTTCTTTCTGAATGACTATTTTTAATAAAATATATCAAAATTTTTAAGCTATCTGTGAATATTCACAACTTTCGAAAAAACTAACATTTTTTAAGGAATCAAAACTTAAAGTACTTAGAACTTTTTTCGTTTACTTGTTTGGCTTCTGATTTTCATAATACAAATACTTAGAATGTTATGACCGATAAAGGAAACATCGATTTTTAAGAAAATAACTCATCTTTATTTGAGATTAGATAGCTTATACCTCCGACAGAAGAGCCCATTTGATGGGACTATAGGTACTAGACTTTACTTTTAGGTGTCAGAAATTGACTCTCAAAGTCTCGCAGGAATCCCTTTCTCGCTCACTCTGGCCCCTCCTTAAAAATACATTGGAGCAAAGTCGCAATAATCAAATATCTTCTATGTATAATGAATTTTTGACGTAGATATTTAAGAGTTAAAATCAAAATCATTAAATTCTTATCGAATTGCGCTAACAGCTAATTTTTCACATAATAAATGTAGGTGAAAAAACAAAGTCTTGTGTGGATTAAAAAAAAATTGAAAGTTTAAGTAACACCGTAGATTAAAAGATAATTTCAGGGAAAAACTGCTTAACATGCATGAGGCTATACGTTCTATGTTTTATAATATCGCTAATAAATCTGCGATAAAAAATTAGTACAATCAAATTTGTATAATAAAATTCAATCAATAAAATTAAATAAGTATTTTCTTAGCTTTAACATTAATATTTTCTATAGGACTTAAATTGTTTGTACTTTGAAGGTATTAATTATATGAACAAGTTTGCTTCGAAGATTGTGTAACTTAGTTTAACTTCCCCACGAATTTATAATTTTGAAAAAAAAGTAAAGAACTTATGTGCTAACGAGATTAGGTAAGGAAAATACTTTATAATTTAAAGTTAAACTAGTTAAAAGTGGCAACACCCCCGCGCTGAAGTTTTTACATAACATTTTAAATGATTGAGTAATACAATCGAGCAGCGATACAAAGACACAAACTTACATGCAGAATAAAAATTCCAACTCACTAGAGAAAAAAAACGAAAAAAAAATGTATATTTCATTCACCATCACCACACTAACATCCAAAAATCTCTTCTCTCCAGGCCGCCTATCCTCATCGGACATGCAGACCCAGACGAGCTGCGCGCCGGCCATCAGCAGCGGCCTGTTGAGCAGCGCCAATATCCTAGCCAATTCTTCCATCCCGGGCAGCCTTAGCTCTGGCACCTCGTCTCTGCTCTCGTCCCCCACGAAGCTGCCACCTCAGCAATACCAGCAACAGCAGCAACAGCCCCAGACGGGCAGCCTTCAGCGCAACTCGAGTTGCAGCGTCGCCGAGCGCGGAGTTCCCGAGGGTGCCGCCAGCGCACCCAGCCACGACTACGTGGTGCCGTCGAGCCAGGGTTTACTGGCCACTACCACACAGAGCGCCGCCAGTATAGCGGCGAGCTTCGTGGCTAATGAAGGCTCAGGATCCGTTGAAGCTCAGAACCCGGTTTATTACGCGATGAACGTCTGAGAGGAATTTTACTCGTTGCACGGCGACAGGGAGCTCATAAAGTGCGATCTCATGTAAACGCGGCGATGATTTTTTGAGTTTTTCGCTGGTTGTGATGGGATTAAGGTTTTTGTCGGTGCTGGGTTTTTGGTGTAAGTTTTTCATTACGAAGGTTTTGAGCTGGTTGGGGTTTTGGCTTCTATCCTGCTATTTGTATAGTTGAGAATTAAATAGAAAGACACTTGTAGTAAACACTTGTATCGTAAATGAAAAATTATGATACAAGTGCACAGTTATTTAGAATCGTTTGGAGAATCCTATTTTGTTTTCACGTTTATACGTTTGTATAAGTATTCTGTGAAAGAATTCATAATTTAAGGATGTTAAAATCAACTTAGCATTGGCAAAATTCTCGCTCACCGCTGCTGAAAAGCTAACAAATAATTTAACAAATGCATGGCATTTGAATATATAACTGTCTTGAATATTTAAAAAATACCAGCGAATAAAGTCAAGCCGCAGTAAAATAATTGTTATGACTTTGGTGGTTTTTATGAGGTCGCACTTTACTGTTTGCTTCCTACCGTGTAATTGAGAAAACTTTGAAAGAGGCTTAATAGCGTGATTAGATTTTGGAGGATTTTCGCAGAGAGGATTTGTTAAGGATCTACTTGGAGCAAGGATTAAAAGTTTTCCTTGTTAGTTGGGAATTCGTATGACTTTTACAAAGTTTATTCATTTTTATTTATACTTATTAAGTATTAACGCGAAAATTAAAGCTATTACGATTTCGAAATAATTGCACGCTCTTTAATTATATTTCAGATCTTAGGATAAATGTAAAAGGAATTTAAGATTTGATTAACGATATTAACGAAGTATTAATAAAAAGTTCGTTAATTCTTAGTAATCTAGTACAAATATTAAAAAATTGAGAGCTTATTTTATTTTTTTTATTAATAATTTATATTTTGTTGAAAATATTATTTTTGTCGGTAAGTTATAATTTGTTGGCGAAAAGCAAAATCATACTAGTACCCAATATATACGATCCAATCGTTTTATTAATTTATAGTAAGTTTTACCATTTCGAAATCAAACAACGTATTTGTAAGTTTTCCGTTAAAAATATTGTATTGAGGATAAACGAAACATAAAAGACAAAAACTATAAAAACGTACTACTAAAAAGTATTTTTTAATTTTTGAATGTTTGAACGATTCGTGACAAAGTGATATAACGCTGGAATAATCAATACAATGAAAACGAAAAGGCAATTTTTTCTACTCAAAAACCAAATGATTGAGACCCAATAGATTTAGTCTAAATAGAGTTTTATACTCAAGAAAAAAGTTTGAACAATCCGTTTATCTTGTAACATCTTTTTGAAAAAATCTTTTAACAAAGAGAAATAACTGATAACAGCGTTGTCAGTTTGTCACAAACTTCCATTTTGTACACACGTATTAATTAATTCGTTCAAACTTAAAAAAAAAAAGGGAAAAAATCTCACAGTATTAATAAGTAGTATTTTGTATAAATTAAGGAATTAAAAAAAGCAGAGTCGCTCTGACGAAGCATATAAATTACTGAATTAACGTAACGTAAAATACGAGAAAAATAATAATTAAGATACACGCCAAAGATACACCGGAGAGTAGTACGATAAATGTAGTAATCAAGGAGAATTAAGAGGAAGAGTGTAAAAAAAATTATATATAATATATATCGAAAACTTTTTTGATCGTGGTAGTGTATAATGAAATAAAAAAGTCCGTAGTTTCCGACCGTGATTCATCGCCAAAAAAAGAAAATAAAAAGTAAAAAATAATAAGCAAATCATAGAAGCTGCAAGGGGTAGGATATTTCTATATACTTACAAGTGAATGCGATTAGAGAAGACTTGGATTTTCTCATGTCCCGTCTTTGATGTTCTTCGGCCAAAAAAAAGTAAGAGAAGGAGCGAGTCATTAGTAGAATTTTTTCTTTGTTATACAATAGCGCATTGCAGTAGCGTTTTTTCGTCTATTATCTAATTTTTTTTAAAAGGATAAATGATTCTAGAATGTTCTATATTTACCGAGTAGAAGATTTATATACACAACAATATTGTAAAACGAGACATATACGAAGTCTATCGTGCGTTTTCCGTTGTACTTTTTAGCGAGTATGATATATACGTATATTTGTTACGATTAACGATTATATTATCATGCTATGATGATGTGAGAGGGTTTTTGAAAAGATTAAGCGAGCGTTAAGCGAATTTTCCAAGATCTCGAAGAATTGTAACATTGTTAGACGATTTTTTTTCCATCAAGTTTTACTGAAAGAAACAATTTAACTATAATAACATCGTTCGATGCTTTATCACAAGTCTGATGATGAACTTTTGCAATATTATTATAATGCACACTTGGATGTTTAGTTTAGAATATAACAGAAGGTTATTCGAAGGAAAAAAGAGTTTATCTACCGGTGTAACGAGTGATATGCTGCAGGGTCAAAGTTGTTATGAACTGAAGTTGGATTTTCAGGGGGATGAGCGATTTTTATCTATTGGCGAATTGTTTTCCGTTCACTTTTTTCTTTTTAATTAATAACAAACGATTACAATATCAAGGTGTCAACCAAAGTGGCGAGTTAGTATTAACTGCTGTTGTGATATTATTTCAAGCTGAGTGTAACGTAGATTTTTATATTTATTATTTTTCCGCTCTTTTGTTCTCTGCGTAACTTTGTAAATAAA
Source organism: Eupelmus urozonus (assembly GCA_900480035.1). NCBI lineage: Eukaryota > Metazoa > Arthropoda > Insecta > Hymenoptera > Eupelmidae > Eupelmus > Eupelmus urozonus. Next base: position 21,963 of record UELX01000134.1, on the reverse strand, counting down.
CAATAAAACGAGCAGCTTCACTTAACGACGTTGTTTATTGACGTTCGAAGTGCAGTCATTAAGTTTAACGATAATAACATTAGACATTCTTCGATTGAGAATCATTGTTGTTTAAATTATATCGAGTATAATAGTTAATCTATAATTTATTAAAATAGACGTATTATATATGCGTAGTTGATTAGGTAATTTTTGCTGTAAATAACAAGATGAGAGGCAGCCTTGTAGCAGATGTGCCGTTTTATGTGATTTGTTTTTCATTAAAAATGAAGCAAACTTAAGAGGAGACTATATTGTAAAATAAAAAAGATTTTATTTAATAAAAACATTGAGAAATTTTGAATATTAAAGACAAAATGGTTTTGTTAGTGTCACGTTAAAAGGTGTTTTATTAAGATGCTTTGGAAACTAAAAATTATTTTATCTTTTAAATTTCTTTTTAAACCAGTATAGTCTCTTCTGACGATAAAACATAAAAGAGAAACAACAAACAAGGAAATACGAACGTAACTCTTCGACAATTCACGTAATATGTTATACGCGTATGGATGCAAATGTCATGTATGTAATGAGAGAAAAAGAGAGAGATAGTGTGAGAGAAAGAAAGAGAGAGATTGAGTGGGAGAGAGAGAGAGGAAAAGAGAGTGTGAGAGCACACGCGAAGGAGAAATGTAGAACCATGCGTTTTTTTCGCTAGGATAAAAGCGCTTTTGTCATAAAAGCAAACTACCTATACGAAAAAAAGAGTGACTGATGTACGGAAATCAACATGGTCGCAAAAAATACGAAAAAAAAAAGAAAAAATCTATACGGATGAACGGAAAAGCTGATTGATATACAACACGCCAACACACATACATAGACAGTCAAAAATATAATATAGAGGGTGAGAGCGAAGAAGTTGGGGAAAAAAAGTAATCGAGCAGGAACGTTGCTCGATGACTTTTGAAACACTGAAGACTGCAATAAAATAATTACAACTCTGGCCTATTTAAATAAAGAAGAGAAAATTAGATGTTATAGGTAAATAATATTGAACGAAAAAAAAACAACAAATTTAAGTATTATTATATACATACACGTAACACATGTATATGGGTAGAGAAGTAACAGAAAAAAAAGTAATTGATATATATTAAAAAAGGAAAGAGAGAAAGATCAGAGCATTCGTTTATAGTCGATAAGACCGCGAAGATGTTTTCGACTACGAGCTGACGATTTTTTCTGTGTAAGCGGGGAGCGCGCGGTATTTCGATTTTTATTTATAACACGAAATGCATTATATATATATTATATAATTATCATATTCGATAATAAAGGATCGCGACCGTGAATTCTTGTGCGAGTTAGATATATATACGCATACCATGAATATCAGAGAATGTGCAAGTACTGGCGATTTATTTATTTGCACCTTTGTTATGTTTAAGTTACCTTTTCTTTTTTTCTTTTTGATTAGTAAAATGACATTCCAAAGATCTTTTGAGTAATTTTTTATTTCTTTTACCTTTCTTTTGCCTTTATTCTTGTAGCAACGATAATTCCTTTTTCTTTTTCATTTTATGTAAGAAATGAGAAATTTGAAAAATTAGATATTTTTTAGGAGATTGATATGGATTAGAATCTAAAATCAAAATTACCAAAAGAATGTGTTGCAAACTAAGAAATCTTATAAAACTGCCGCTAATTTAAAGATGGCAAAGATTTCTGAGACAATATAATGTGACATCGATTGAGGATGTCGCATTCTTTTGAACAATTTTTAGTATTGTTTCAATATAGTTAGCTGGTCATTACCATTTACGCAGCTTTGTAAAATCTATACAAACTATACATATACAAAATTTTCAATATAAACTATTTTACTTTTAGAAAACACACAAATCGAAGAAAATAATCTGTTGTAATCGCAGTGCACAAACTATTTATAAAAAAAAGATAAGAAGTCGATATGTAAAAGATTTAAGAGGCCATTTTTAGCTATGCCATTTTTCAGTAAAAATAATTAAAAAAAAAAATTTGAAAAACGCTGTTTAAGATATTAAATATTGTATGAATCGAAAATTTACGAGTAATTAATTAAAACTTTTTAAAAATTAGACGAGAGGGTTAAAATTAGAAAGTCATCGATTATTATTAACGAAGAAAAATGAGGTAGACGGTTACTTACACACTCACACACAGTATTTGGGACCCTTTGTAGAACTTTTGTAAATGCGCGCGTAAAAAATGTTGGAATAAGGTGGCTTTTCTGGATCTGAATTAGGATTCCTACTGAGTGCAGCTGAAAGTAATGATATCGACATTATTCACGCTTACTACTTTCTTTCTTCGTGATGTGTATCAATTTAGAATCACAATGCAATATTTATTTAATATAGTCTTCTATAAAATATTTTCTATTATATTTATATAAGTGAAATTTGTGTTTTATTATCGGTTTATTAACCTTTGATTTTAAGATTAACTGAGAATTCTATAATAAAAAAAAGAAAGTACGAAAGCGAGAATTTTGTCGGAGGAAAATAAAATACACCCCGACAGGCAGGTAAAAACCCCCCAAACTAGGTACAAAACGAGTATTCTTATTATGTACGTGTAATACTTTAGTAAATAAGTGTGATATATCGATTATATAGTCATTAGTCGAAAGCTATATACTTCTATGAATTTTCTGAAATCGATTATAAGAAAAATACATTGTAGGAAAAATACATTGTCTCTCGTTCGTGAAGAGATAAGCTCGAATATTGAAATGAAAAAAAGTAAATAAAAAAGTAAAATAAAATTAATAAGTGGAGCTCGAAGCCGTTCTTATAGGAGCTTAGTATTTTATATAACGATTATAAAATAACAGAGTGTAGAACAAAGCCAAATATTACCCTCGACAATTTTAATTATGGATGTGGGGACCTGATTTACCCACAACGTATTTGATTAACGTAGTTTTGATTTGAAAAAAATTGCTTATCTGAACTAATACAATTTCCTCTTTAAAATGTGCTAATAAAAAAGACTTTGATCTAAACTGAAGTGAGGATAAAAAGTAAAGTTTACTGTGCAAAATATAGACTCAAACGCATTTTTATTATTACTCAATTTTAGAGAAAAAGTATTTTACTAAAACATTTTAAAGAGGTAATTTATAAAACAAATTTTGATGGTCTTTTGCCTTTATCTGATCAATTGAACTTGTTTAATACAGTGCATAGGTATTTTTACTCTTTTAGAGTAATTAAGAAGATTCTCATCTTAAATCTGATTTCACTTTTGAGCGTCACGGCGGGCAATTTATCAATTTTTAAAGTAATACAAGAACAGCGTGTAAATAACGTAATAGCGTAAAAAACGGTAAGTTTTAATAAAGTCGCATATTACATGCCATGCAAGGAAGTAAAAAAAAATCGATGGTCGAGCCGGGTATTGTGTCAAGTGGTCCAGTGAATTGCGTAAGAAATTACTGAGGATAATAAAATAGGAAAAAAATAAAAAAAAGCCATAATTAAAAAATGGAAAAAAAACATAAATGAAACTTGACGAATTTTTAATGTTACAATACATAGGCACGATTAATTACTGCCAAAAAGTCGAGTAGAATATTTTTTCTCAAATTAATTTGGCGAACGCACTGAACGAATAAATTAACTAGCAGAGCAAATTTGGTTTCCACGAGTATATTTGCACTTGTGTAAGCCGACTGTGTCACGTGAAAAAAAAGGAGGTATTACAATATTCAATTGGTTTTTGATAAACTCGAATTGATGGAGAAAAGGAAAGTTTTGCGCGAAATATAATATTATTTTATTAAAGATTGTTAGATGAATATATTTAGAAAATTTTCGGAAACGTGAGTTTACTATATTATGCAAAAAGTAAATAGAGATTTAAGAATAGATGAAAAAAAAACGTTGATTTTCGATTGAATTTAGGAAATATAGTAATTTATGAGGAAAGAAAGTTGGATGAGGTATGTGAATCTGTTATTAACGACACTGAATGTAATATTTTTAAATAACATAAATTCAAAGGATATTTTTTGAATTTAGTTCTACGTCGACATACATATTAATAATTTTATTTTATTTCAGTATTTTAATGCGCTTATCAATTATGAAGTAATATTTATAAACTCTCATTTAAAATTTATTGATTATCTAAAAGTCGTTGATAACAGAGTCATTAACTACAGAGTGATCGATAAAAGGAAGTGTAACGAGTGCTAAAAAGAAACGAGAACTTCGATTAAGTATAGATAAAATTCCTGTACTTAAATATTTTAAGGCGAAAGCAAGATCCAAGTACACGAAACTTAGCGACAATCGTGTCAAGTCAATGAAGAATTGAAAGAGGTAAAAAAAGCGGTGAACAGGTGTATGCTCATCAGATGCCAGTCAATGGAAAAAATTTGCGATTATTAATAAATACATTAATTATTGTACCGTTTTTCAAAGCTAAAATAGGAACGAACGAGTAAATGGGTTGCATGAAGTAACTAATAAGATTAATGTATTCCGTAAGCTATGGACATTTTTCTGAGCTCAATTTCTCGCGTTTCTGCTGAAGAAGCGATAAGCGAAAGAAATGAAAATATTGATTTTCGTACGTATGAATTTTTCGGATGGATATTTCACGATGTTCCCATAAACGTTTTATCCTGCGACATGATACTTAAAAACTTGTAAAGGAAGAAACATATGAACGTTGGGGTTTCGTATCGAGCATCACGCCAGCATGACTTTTTTGCGATTGTGAAACACGGCCAAAAGAAAATAAAATAACTGAGACAGACTGTATATATATACATATATCCATTTGATTGTTAATTGAAATAGTGACTCATTATGTAAATAAAAGGCTTAAATAATAATAATAATAATAAAGCTGTTTATGTATCTGATAATCCTATATTATTTTATTTTGCAACTATAAGTTCATTTAGATATTCTAATTATTGTATTTTAAGATAAGATAAAATTCTACTTACAGTTTTTAGTATGTAAAAAATTAGTATAATTTTAGTATAAAATTAACGAGCCTTAGTTAAAGTAAAAATTAAAAATAAACAAAACTTTTTATGCTCAAAATCCTATATCATTTTTTTATTTTGAAAACATAATCACAAAAATAATATTTTTAGTAAATGGTTAATGGTGTTTTTGATGCATCAGATTTACATACATATTTAACTTACATATCTTATCTCGCAGTAAACAAAAATCGTTTTATGCAAAAAAACATGATCGACTTATAAAAAGATTGATTACACGAACGAAAGAAATTTCAGTTTTAGAGTAAATAAACACTCTAATTGGCACTTAGAGATTAAAATTAAATTGATTTGATTAATTGACATAGTTTGTAATGATATGCATTTAATTATTCTGCATAATTGATGTAGACTAATGTCTAAAAATATACCATTTTAAAATCAAACACAAATTCTTTACCTAAAGAAAAATTGCTATTAAATTAACTAAAATAATAATGGTGTTAATTACAATTCCTTTAACTATGAGCGTGATTAAAGATTTGAAATAAATAGACGTGTAGTCAGGCGTTTATAAAAATGTCTTGAAAATTTTATTACTCGCACAATATTTCTTTTCAGCTTGAGCGTTCAGTGAATATTCGCTGATTTACAAACATTCGTTAGTGGTAAAGTGAAAATTCGGTGTCGCCTCATCAATTAAAGGTTTGTGAGTTTTGTGTATATGCCGTAGTTGCTGTTGTTCTTTTCGTCGAATCGTTATATACGCAATTATAATATATAATTATATAATTCATTTTGTACAAGTGTTTATACAAAAAATATAGAAATCGCCGGAGCCGACGCAAACGCGCGTGCGTCGCACAATACATACAGCTCCATAAAAAACGCATGCTTGATCATTTCATGTACTTGCTTTTTTTTTCTTTTTTTTTTCTTGGCTAATCGATTTATTAAAAAGATTCACATTAGTATATCTTATTATTTAAAAAATGCCTTACGTCTTTATTAAATAAGTGAGACTCTCGCAATAGATGCCTGTTGTAATAGCTTGCTGTTTGTCTCTTTTATTAAGAATAGATAAATCCGTTTATGCGATCCTAAAAGAAATAAATTTGAACAATTACAATAATGGTTAATCATAAAAATAATAATTTTGAAATTAGAATATCATCAATGAAATTTTAACAAACATTAATATACCATTTTACTACCGAGTATTGTATGTTTATATATTAAAAATATCTACGTCATAAAATATTTAATTTCATATCTAAAATTCAAATAAGAAAATTCATATGCATGAGTAATGAAAACAGTAAAATGTGATGTGACTTACAATGCAGTGCTTTTAGGGCCAATTGTTGAAGAATATGCTAAGCGTGTGCAATTCTTCTACAAAACGACGCACCGTCTTCTCCTCACTGGTTCTGGAGGCTCAAGAGCTGCCAAAATTGCTTCATCAAAAACGTTCTTTAATCCTTTCTGTAATTATGAAAAAAAAAAGTTTTATATATTTTCAGGGATGATATATTACGCACCTAGGGAAGAAAAATAAAGAATGTTTCAGATCACATATAAATTGTAATTTATAAATATGGAATCTAACGCTTTTTTTTCCTCCTGTGGTGCATATTCTATTTTTCATTGTACCCGGAACGAAAATATCACCTTCGCGATTCGGAGTCGGTGAAAGTGATACTTTCGGCCAGAGTATTGTGAAAATGAATTTTTTAGATAAAATAAAACAGAGCGATTAAAACTAACCTGCGTCAGAGCACTGCATTCAACATATTTTACAGCTTTAAGCTCTTTCGCCAGTTTTTCTCCCTGCTCTCCTGTAATAGGCTTCTGTTTATTTTTCGCAAGTTTTTCTATGGTCGCAGCATCGTCCCTTAAATCAATTTGCGTGCCAACCAATAAAAACGGCGTCTTCTGACAGTGATGTGTTATTTCTGGTACCCACTAAAAAGCATATCAACATATTTTTTAATTGGAAAACTGATAAAGCAGTTCTTATAAAAACTTAATATCATGTAGCTTACCTTCTCTTTGACATTTTCAAAGGATGAAGGTGATACTACTGAAAAACAGACTAGAAAAACATCTGTTTGAGGATAGCTTAGTGGTCTAAGTCTATCATAATCTTCCTGACCTGTTAACAAAGTTTTATAAGAGTTAAAGCTTTGAACATTTATTATATGCTTAGATAAAATCATAATTGCTATAAAACCTTATAATAAAAGTTTTAAATTTTAAATACACTTGAAATTTATTAGTCTTTTACTAATGGTATGTATATTTTTGTTAATCTTTATAATCTTTTTTTATAAGTTTCAATTTTATATTTTATAATAGTTAATACAAGGAATTAAAAGTTTTAGTAGAATATTTATCAGAACTTACCAGCTGTATCAAAGAGTCCTAGAGTATAAGGCTCCCCACCGATCATGACCGTGACAGCATAATTGTCGAAAACTGTAGGTACATACTCGGAGGGGAATTTATTCGTTGTATATGATATGAGTAAGCAAGTTTTACCCACGGCTCCATCTCCAACCACCACACACTTTATTGTCTGCATGATGAGTTTGTTATGTTTCTATCACCTATAGAAAAAGAAATAAACATTAATATTTCATAAAATGCTTCAATATAATAACATTAAGAAATTGCTATTAAAGTAATTTTTTAAAATCAACAAAATTACTCTAATTGAGAATCCAAGAACAAAGTAATTAAAGAGATGTACAATAGCCACAAACCAGAATAACTTCTTTAACTATTTAAAAGCATCATATAGCACACAAAGTAATTATAAATCATTGTTAGAAATGGATTTTAGGTGTTAACTTTGCATTATAAGTGACTAATTATCCTCGAAAAATTTACATTTAATTTTGGATTAGCTACTGAATGATTGATCAATGATTGAAAGAAGTACAAAGGCCTGTGCAGACTGTAAAAAATTAGAATTGTTCATATTCAAACAAAGAAATGTCTAGAAATCAGTGCAGACTTCTTACAAGATAACTAATGAAAAAACAACCCCGATAAACAAAGATAAGCATTACAGAACAAAACGGAGTATTTTCTCAGAATAATTGTAATAGCAAACCAAAATAAGTCCACCCAACACCGCAAGCTTTGTTACTTGTAAGCATCTACTCGAGTTAATAAACTATCAAATGAAACTTTCACAAGAAAGCCACAGCTTCTGTTCTATGAACACTACAATATCGATACACCACCAACTCAAAGCCCCTGGTTCGCTCCTGCTCCAAAACCAAAACAACACCATCCCAACATCCTTCACCGCCCTAAACCCTTCCCATCCACAGCCTCAAATCCATCCCTCAGCAGCCAGCAAAGCCAGAGCCCCCCAAATACCAAGTGGCATTAGTCATTAAGCGCGCTAATCGAGCAGGTACACAGGCAGAGCGCAGCCCGTCAGAAGCGATAAAGCCAGAGAGCACTCGACTCTTTTTTTTTTCCTCCGGCCGCTTACAAGCGAGAAAGAGAAAGAGAAAGAGAGACGGCTGCACTGCACAGGGGCAGCAGATGACGCGTGAGAGAGGCGCGCCGTCCGTGAGGAAAGGCACGCGCCAGGCGGATATAACGGCGCACGAAAGCGTGCACATATGCAGGAGAAAGAAGGAAGGAGAGAGAGAAGGAGACGGATAAAAGCGAAGGCGCACTCGGTGGACACTAGGTTTTTTGGAGAAGAGAAGCCATTTTGCGAGCAGCAGAGAGACACACGCGCCTCGTCCTTATCTCTCTCTCTCTCTCTCTCACTCACTCCCAAGCCCTTGACTAGACAGCTCGTTTACCGGGATGGCTGTGCTCGTGCAGCTGTCCTAAGGCGGTGTCCTGGTGTAGCCTCCTTGTCGTGCTCGTCCGGTGCTTTTGGAGCGAGGCACACGGATGTATACACGTATACGCACGCTAAACGACACTGACGACTGGGCGTCGACACAAACACTCTCGGCGGCGGCGCGACAGAACGACGGGGATCCGTGCAACGCTTGTACGCACACACATATGGTAGACCGCGCGCAGCATGTAGGTATATAGCTGCGGAGAGCGAGTCAGAGGTACAGAGCCAGGGAGGCGATGGCTGCGCTGTGATGGGAGACTAGAGAGTGGATTTTGGGCAGCTCGGATGGTAAAGGGGGAATCGGCTGTGTTTCTTGTTGGAAATGTGGGTGGACGAGGGTTTTTTAAATGGGTTGTTGCTGGCTACATATATTTTATCTGAGTATTTGAAGCAGTTTTTTAATTAAAAGGTTCTTGAGGATTTTATAAAATATCATTATTTTTTTTTTTTTAAGAATTGTTATTGTTGATGAGCCAAAGTCAATAATCCTAAGTACTTTAAATTTATAATCATATGACAATCATTATATTGTATGGGTTACAAAATTTTTATGTCAGTATTTCTTTTTTAACAAATAAAACGCATAATTAAAATATACGAAATTTATTGTTATTTAATGAATAATTTAGCCATTGTTTGATACATTTATTGTATTTTAAATTAAATTTATTAGTTTTTATGACAAAATAAAATTTACAAAAAATAATTTTACATTAAAATAATTTTTAAGATAGATTGAATACTGTTGTAGTATTTAATACTGTTTGTATATTGCAAACAATTAGTAACAAATATATTAAATTAAATAAAATTGTATCACTTTTTTAGTAGTTATTTATTATAGAAAGACTATAGGATTATATTGTAATAATTTGTATAATATAAAAATCATTTAAACACAATAAAAATACGTTTTGTATTTTTTAATTTTCATTTAGTTTGCATTAGTTATTTTATGAATATAAGATTTATAACAAATATTTTAAATTAAAAATATCTTTTTCTTTTTTCTTACAAAATAACATGTACAAATTGTAAATATTTATAAATATTTAGGCCCTATATTATAGAACCTGTTTCTATATCACTTTCATTTAAAATTGCAAAACAATTTAAAAGATATAAAATTCATACATCATCTAAAAAAGTTTCTTATCAATCACAGAAATAATTGTAGAAAAATATTTACACAACAACAATACCCAAGTTTAAAAAATATTTGTGTCCTTTTTGAACGTCGTTCAAGACACTTTTTATGCTGAGACAGCACATCTGAAACCAAGATTTCCTGCTGAGGTGTCGGGTGTGTTCTGGCTTCTTGCTGCACAACGATATCTGTAGCAATAACTTTTGTGGCAAAGGTAAGAGCCACCTTTCTTTACTTTATCTGATCCACTTGGTGCTCCAGTCTAAAATCAAATAAAATTTAATAAAAACTTTAATAAATAAAATTATTTGATGAATTAACAGTTAAATTATTTACAGGATTCATTTGTTTCTCTTCTGGATGCTTAACCATCCACCAATCTGAAGTCCACTCCCACACATTTCCAACAATATTGTGAACTCCATAAGCATTAGGAGGAAACTGCGTTACTGGATTTGTTCCAATAAATCCATCTTCACCAGTGTTATTTGTTGGAAATTCTCCTTGCCAAATATTTGTCCTACAACATTAATAAAAAAATAAATCATGTGTTATTAATCTCTTTCACATTTTTCTATAATTTAAATTTTACAACAAACCTGTGTTCATTATTAGGCATCAGTTTATTTCCCCAAGGAAATAGTCTGTCACTCAGGCCCCCTCGACAGGTAACTTCCCATTCAGCTTCAGTGGGTAATCTTTTCCCTAGCCACTTGCAGTAAGCCACTGCATCATTCCAAGAGACATGAACTACAGCATGATCCATTCTATCTGCAATTTTACCATAATAATTAATTTCAACCTTAAATCACAAAAAGTAAATAACAATTAAAAAGACAACAAACCTGAAATATCAGAATCTTTTCCTTCTGGTTGTCTCCAAGTAGCACCTTTAACCGGAAGCCACCAAGGAGCTTGCGCAACAGCCTGTTTTATTTCATTCTTAACAGCATCGCTGAGCAGTCCTTCAAATACAAAAGAGTCACCAAAGTTTTCCGCTTCTGTTTTATGATCAGTAGCCCTTACAAACTCGTCAAAGTCTTCATTAGTAACTTCGTACTTGTCGATATAAAAACTGTGAAGCTCCACTTCTCTTCTCGGACCTTCGCCATCAGAAACAAAGAAAGGATCATTCGTTCCAACAAAATAAGAACCACCCTTTATCTCCACCATATTCGCAGTCAAATCTTTCTTATAAACTGGTTTGATAAGCTCATCGTCGAGAATGTCTCTCTTGTTCGCAGGACACGAACCACCATCCAAACTCTGTCTATTCAGATTTTTCCCACAGCCACAATCCTTCTCTTCTCCAGCACGCGCGAGTATCACAAAGAAACATAGTAAATACACGGATCTGCTTATCCTCAGCGGCAACGTCAACATTTTAACCTGAGATTAATACTTCTTAAGCATCTACTAATGACATTGACTATATAAAAAAAAAACACTCAGATCCCAACCGCACAGCCAGCTTTTCTAATCTAAAATTCAAGTCGAGATTCACATCGGCGCGTCAGTGCGGAGAAGTGTCAAAATCTTGATTACAAATGCCGATACGTGTACACATAAAAAAAACAATCGTAGGCGGAGAGGGACTTTATATATAGGTTAGGTAAGACCAGACCACGTGACAGCGAGGCGCTGCGCGCGGCGCGCGATTCGAGGTCGTCCGAAAGGCGCGAAAGTAGAACGACGTCCGTCAAGCTCGGCTGGATTCCGCGAAAAATTCAATCGGCTCAGCGAATAAATTACATTTTGCAATTATTCGCGATAATGGCTGAGTGCTGAGTTTAGTTGCATTCTAACCTTCTTTTTACTATCGTTACTATTTCGAAGTATTTGGAAGGTTTTTAGATAGTCGCTTACTGAGAGGAATCGAATATTTATTGGATGAATATTAGGTAAGAATGAGAAATAAAAGGCAGTGCATTAATATTGATGCTATAGTTTATGTATGCATATATACAAGTAAAGCTATTTACATGGATTTGACGAACGCTAGAGCTTATACAATAAAATAAGACATTTCCGTAATTGTATACGGTACATCGATTTTCGCATTGCGACATATTTTCAGCGTTATGTATTTATGCAGGTAAATACACTGCGCGATTTCTTAAGTAGAAAATAGACTCACATTCACAATGTAAACAATGCAGCTTGTAAAAACAATGTGTTTTCGTGTATTTTTTAAAAAATACGATAGAAACGAATATATAAGGTACTTAATTATAATTACGCTAAATAGAAGGTATCGCAGTAAAAACTATATATATGTGCTCAAAAGAAATAATAACAGCAATCCACTTTTTGTTCACTGAGTTTGTCATGGCGGCATTATAAGTCGTTAAATGAGAGAATAGTAAAATACGTGATCCTATATCGTATTATGATGAAACCAATTACAGATCTTATCATTGGTCTATCTTCGCAATAATGCAAACGTCATGTTTGATTAAATATTTCAAATAACTCTTTTATCGATATACATATAGAAGATTATGAAATTTCATGAGGAAAATAATAGATATATTGTTATAATTATAGCCGCGGTGTCTGTTTATAGTGCTTGTACTGAAAGAGAAACTTATGCTTAAACAAATGTAGCGTCAGTATTTATTAAAAAAAAAGACATATGAATAAATACTGCTTCAGTGTTATTTAATGTATAACGACAGTAAAGCGCATGGTGCAAAAGAATTCGTCTTGACAGCTATTTTCAGCAAGAAATTAACCGGTCGCGCGGAAAGTTTTCCGATATATCGCAAGCAACTAAAAATCTAATTATTATCATTTATAAAAAAAAAAAACCTCACTAATGACGTTACTCTAATAATTCCTAAAAATGTCATTCCCGGCTAAAAATATTGAGGCAGCAACTGCTACTTCAATATTTTTGGCCAGAAACCACCTTTCCCCAACCCTCGTAAAACCATCCTCTCCGCCTAAATAGCCTATCTAGCCTTAAAAAATTCGCTCCCATCACAAAACATCAGGATCATCAGCGCTCGCAAAATATTGCTCTAGCCAGCTTCTATCATAAATCATCAGTCGTGGTGAGTCATCAGTGTGGGCAGGTTGGCCGATTGACGGTAAAGAAGACGTTGAGCTCGACGAGCGAGGCGAAGACGAGGAAGATGGAGTACATGGCGAGGCAGATGAGTCCGACTCGGCGATCGAGCTTGAAGCGATTGCAGGCCAGGGCGACGTAGAGGAGGATGAGGGTGGACATTAAGGAGACGGAGCTGTAGATGAGGCCCTCGGAGTTGATCTGGACGAAGTGCTGGCCGTCGGAGGTGGGGAAGAAGGCGGATTTTATGAACCAGGGCAGACCCAGGCAGAGGAGGACGTCGAAGACGTTGGAGCCTATCGAGTTACTGATGCCCATCGTGCCGTAACCTGTTGGAATGTTTTTTAATTAGAGATTGACTGTCTTGTGATTGATGATGAGACAGTATGGTTATAAAAATTTAAAAAATCGTTAAATTTAAAATAATTTATTGCTAACAATAATTAGTTTGTCTTTAGTAGTGATGGCGTGTCGTTTAATAAATTAATAAGACAATTCTACGTACAATAAAATCATCATCTCTAAAAATAAACCAATTATTGATTAGAAATTATTTAAATTTAAAAATTTAATGGTTAATACTTATAAAATAATTTTTTAATTATTTATGTTGATCATATGGGACCCATGTGGGATCCATGAGGGATCCACCTACTTCCCACATGGATCCCGCAGTGAAATTACACATGAGTCCCTTATTAGGAACACATGGCTCCCGTTTGTGAACTTTTTAGTAAAACAGCTACTCTGTAGAAAAAACATCTGTTTGTATGCGAACTAACACTCTTTTAAGTAAATGTGTATACCCTCTTTCTATCTCGTTATCGAAAATTTTTGGAATCCTTTTTTCACATATTTTTTAATTGTGTCGAAATATCTTTCAGGTATATACCTTCTAGTTTTGATAAAAAAACTTCAGTTCATCGTATAATATTTTTAACAAACTAAAATTTAATGAGAAAGGCTGATCCTTGCAGTTGTCGGTAACAACGAAGGCTACACTTTCTTAATGTGTAACACATTTCTTCTTCACTATTTTTTTAAAAAGTATGAAAATTAAAAAAAAATTATGTAAAAATAAACAACAATACTAGAAAAACATCGTCTCGAGAGAAAACTATAAAGGCAGAAGCCGTGACATTCCACTATCTTGTTTTTAAAACGCGTCAAGTTAAATCGACCAGTGTAAGCTCGATTTGCATGAACGCGCATATGATAAATCGCTTACCTTGATTAGTTACAATGACACTAGAAACTGCTTCAGGTACACTCATTCCAGCAGCTAGGAAAGTCAGTCCCATTACCGAGTCGGGAATCATCAGCGTGTCGCCTTTAAACAAAAAAGCAATGCAACGTTTATGACAAATAATAAAATAATAAAATCTTTATGTAAAGTCATACCAATGATTTCACTGATATAAATAAGTACCCAGCTCGTTCTAACGTTTTTTTAAGAGCTAAAAAGATACATAGTCTTACCGATAATCGTGATGTCCCAGCCAACGATGTAGGACACGAGGGCGATCCAGACGATGCACATGATGAAGGTGAGCGGATACCATTTTCTGAGGGACGGTCTTCTGCAGTCGGGAATCGTGATGAGGAGGGCTGCGTTTATCGGCCACGTCAGAACCCACCAGCATCTCTCCAAGCCGTTTTCCGGCCAGTTTGTCATATTGACGATTTCCACTGGAAGTGGACATTTTCAGATTTATAATGGTGAAGTTTTATGATTGGGTTTTTAGTGCTGGTACTTACGATATTCTTCACTGGTTTCCAAACTTTCTACGTCCATGACACCATTACAGTCCCCTGTAAAAAAAAATAATGTAATTGTATTCTTAAATTTAAAAATTTTAAATTATTAATAAACTAAGTTTATCGATTCCGAGTTATATACACAATCAAAATAAAACATTATCCCAACGTTAAATTTCCTCACAAAGCCAACAATCAATACTCGTCAACATTAAAAAAAAAACCAACTCCCTCGCACACCTACATCCACAATAAAAAAAAAGCCCTCGCTGAAAAGTCAGCGCAATCCGTTACAACCGGCGATTAAGCGCGCCGCGAGAAGAAAAGCTCGCGCGCCACTTGCGCAAAAGGCCGAGGGAGAAAGAAAAGGAGAAGAAAAGAAAAAAAAAGGTCTCTCTCGCAGCTGTGACTCCGCGAGTAGAGGCAGGCTGCGAAATGAATGAGAAAAGCTCTTACCGTTTTGATAAAGCGTGTCTTTGACCTTGGTGTTCGTGAAAAAGTTGTCATTGTTGGCTGTGGACTTGCTCGACTGGACAAAGGAGTCGTGGAACTTGTCCTTCCCGATCAGCGGGCTCTCCTCGCTGAGGTTCCTGTACTTCCTACGGCGCTTGGTTACAAAGAGATTCAGGCAGCTGCTGATGCGCGTGTTGAAGCACATCGCTGGGGGGTGGGACGGAAGAGTTAGCGGGTTGTTAGAGAGAGATTGATGGGGCGAGAAAATGATGATGTTTTGTTTTATAGTACGTTTGATTAATTTTAAGATGATAAAAATTGGTAATAATGGATCGTTTTTATCTTAGTTTTACTAAAGGGTATTTTTGTAAGATGCAGATTAATGTTACTGAGATGAATTTTGAACTATTTTGAAGGGATTTTTACAGAACATTATCTTAATTTTGTTAAAAAAATAGATATTCACACGAGTAGTCGATTTGTATTCACGTGATTTAATATTTTAAAATCGTGTCATTGTAGATCCTATTATTAAAAAATTCTGATCCAAAATGAATTAAAAATACAATTTTTTGATTCGGACAACAAGCTGAACGTAAAATTGTATATTTATCATTAATTATTATGTTTTGAAAATGAAAAAAGTAGAAAAAAGATGAGACAAAAGCTATACGTACCTAATATGTACAAAATATAGGTTAATACGAGTATGAATGCTTCGTACCACTCGATACGACCATCATTCAATGTGAAAATCAGCATGAGCACAGTGACTCCATAGGCCAAGGAGTCTCGGCTTACGGGCCACCAGTCCAGATCTAATACCTGCAATCACAACAAATTCATTAACTTATTGAATTCTAAGATATATAAATATTCAAAGATTATTAAAAAAACTTGAAAATTTAAATGCCAAGCCTAGAAAAAACACGATTTTCCGAACTATTGATAAAGATTACACTCAATTGGATTTGATTTATTTAATTTGTAAATGTTTCCAAAAACAAATGTTCATATCTAAATAAGTTATTAAATCGGATATAGAGTTTTAAATCACGATATTTATCGTGATGGGTTTCCCCTATTCTTTTTATCACTTGACATCCGATAACCATCTTTTACATGTGCAGGACCTTGTAATTAGTATCAATAAAATCGTCTCTATATTCAAAACATTTAATACATCCCAACCATTTAATCTTTCGAAGAATCAAATAATTAAATTCACTTGTCAGTCTGTTAATCTTAAAATCACACCATACCGTCAATATTATCTAAAACAAACCATCAATTAGCGAGCTAATCTTTTTGTCAAAAGTCGAGTACCAGAAGCTAAACGACGCAGTTGTGTTTATCTTTCCGCCAGACAAAAAATCTCAAGCATCATTTTTATAGACAAAAAAATATAATTACATAAACATTGAATACGCGAAAAGACAGTTTACCTGGCTTGCAAAAAGGCCACAGCAGGCGGGCACAGCCAGAATATTGAAGACGGCAGAACCGACTATGGTGCCGACGCCCAAGTCACCCTCTGTCACGAAGGTGCCGACGATGTTGATGAATAATTCTGGGCTCGATGATGCCGCGGCCATGAAGGTCGCGCCGGCAACATCTTTTGACATGCCGATCTCTGAAAATCGATTTTTTGATTAGTAAAAATATGTAACCTTTTATACGATGGGTGCTGTTACTGATTGGACTTTAAGTTTTTCATTTTTTATATGAAGAAAACATTACGGGATTCGTAAAAGTAAATAAAAATTAAATGAAAATGAATAAACGTCCCATTAAAATTAAATATTAAATAAAATTGAAAATATTTAACGGCTGCAATTTAAAGTTCATAAAGTAGAATATGGCCAATAAATAGCCATTTTATAGTCTCAAATAGAAAATATTATATTCCCTAAAAAAAAAATACTCACTCTCGCATATTTTGGTGATAGAAGGCACGAAGAAGTCATCGCAGACGATGGCAAGCAGAAAGAAGGAGTAGACTGCGATTATAAGGTGGATAACTATGAAGCCATGCTGACGCTGCTCGCGAGTGAAGCCATCAGAGGGGAACTCCTTGATGGACGGAGGGGTGCAGTTTTCCGGGTACTTGAGTACTGGGTTAGCAAGAGTTGTAGTCTCGCTCTCGTTTGTCGTCACCTGCAGTAGCTTCCTCGACGATCCTTGAGGATGAGAGTTTTTTAAGTTAGTATGAATGTGGAAAAATTGTTGGGCTGCGTGGATAGATGATTTTGTTGTGATTTATGTGTTTGTTGTTTGTTCAGAGTGGAAATGTATAAAGTTCGCGATTGATTTATTGTAAAAGTGTAACTTTTGTAATAAATTTTAGTTTAATAACATGTTAATGAAACAGTAAACTTTGGTTAATATTAATGAGCTTAAATATTCCGGAAGACAAACGGAAGTTTTCGATTAAGAGGGAAGCTTGAAGATTTTTAGATTTATTTAATAATTATTATATAATAATATATTTATAGCAAGAAATGGATATCTTATGGTGAAAAAAATAGATTGTTTTTTATTTTGTATGTACAACTATGATCAACAGTTATCAGTTTGTATAGCTTATGTTGTTAATAAAGTAAATTTTAAGAATATAATATTTTAGTTTGAGAATTAATCAATAATAGGTTCCTTGACTTATAATGTATTATACAATTAATCAAACAAAATTAAATAATTGGAAATCCATATCGAAATTAAAAATCTTCCATTGTTCAATTATAAATATCCATAGCTACATCATGATAGCTAATCAATAATAAATTATTTTATACACTCTAAGTTTTTATAAAAATAAACTTGTTTTTACAGATTAAAAATACGATTAATTCGATACAAGTACTTTTTAATAAACGCGTTATTGTTGTTCAGCTATGTTCTACAAGTAAAATTTTTTTATGTCTCGATACATGCGAAGGTACACGTATATCTTGACCAACGTCTTGAAAACAGCGATAAGATTGGTTAATCATTCGATTTGATATCTGATCGATTAGGTGTGAGTTATGACGTTGAACTTTCCATTACTCGTCTAATACATAAAGGAAAACATCCAAGTGCAGCGTAATATAAAATCAGAAGCATTTTACTTTCTTTGTAATCGATAAAGCGTTACGTAAATCATAAGAGAATTTAACGTTGTATGCGCGTGCACTGCAACGACGGAATTTTAAAATCTATTGCGTAATTTGTTATCGCTTTATAAGTACAATTGTTTCGATGAAAATAAAAAAAAATGTATGAATGACTCTGTGATAATTTCGTGTTCACCTTTGCACAAAACTGTCAACAAATTAATTGGATCGATAATGTATCTAATAAAATAAATTGAAAAAAATAAAATTAATAAAGTCCACGCGCTAAGATTTTTGATCTATGCCCGTTATGACTCACTCTCACAATCTGAATAGATTAGCATATCATATCAGTAATATCGATAAAAAGTAAGTATTTGTTCATAATGCACACTTTTTAGCAGATTTTACTATCAAATATATTGCATTTATGTATTTGAGGCTCTTTAAAATGGGATTTAAAGCTATTTTTGTACACAAGAATTTTTTATGAAACTAATCCTTAAAGTTGCAGAATTTTATAAATCGTTCAGCGACATCAGCAAATATTAGTTATGATATTTTAATCTAAGACGATAAAGAAATTTACTTTACGAAAAATTACTTTACTTTGATTAATCGAATTAAAAAGGAAGAAATTATTATATAATTCAAATTTAAATCTAGGAAATTATAGTCATTAAATAAATCTATTGCAAACCTTATCAAATACGGGAAAGTTTACCTGACGTTTTCCTCAAAATAAATGTTTTATGCTTGCGTCACTTATTTATTATCTCTAGAGAAAAATGATAAAAGGTAAGCTTTAAAAGCTAAACTGCCTCTTGTGCACTTCCTCGTAAATACTTGTATATAAAGACTATTTATTGCAAGTAGATTTTCTGATAATTTTTGCTACTTTATATTATCAGAATATGGTAGCATTTTCATTACTATTATAAGCAAAATGACAAAGTTTTATGTACAAAAGATATCTACTTTAACGAAATGAAAAAAAACAAGACATTTTTTTATCAAAATATGTATTTTTTTGTATTTCAAATTGTAATAATTATAATTTAACAACTTAATTTTGACAATTATTAATGTTGATTTTTGCCAATGTACAGTTAATATTTGGTAACATTTCAATTTTTATATTTTGTGTAAATTTATAATTAGAATCATAGCAGAAATAAAAAGTGCATTAGAACTGTAATAATTATCATTCTAATTGCTTATTTCAGTTAGAATTGAAAAAACTTTAAAGATTACCTTCTACATTTATACTTTATAACAATATAAAAATATCGACCGGAAGGTCTGCAAAACTGTTATCAAGCTGTTAAATAGTCACGCAATATTCAACCCTCTGTATTATAATGCAGATCTAAAGAAATTCATAGTCTTTACCAAATCAAAAAACCATTCATCCGATCCCATGACCGCAAAAATAAGAACAACATGACCAAAGCTCAAAACGTTCGCCATTGACACGGCCAATACTATATACTCACTGACAAAGCTCGCCGCTCGCTCGCCGCCTAATCCAGCGCTCGTGTCTCCGAGCTCGAAGCTCGGCGCCGTTAGGCTCGCAAATAAACAGTAGAGGCTCGGTATCGCCAGTACCAAAACCAACCGGATTCCGAGTGCCGTGCGCCTGTGACTCCTGGCCATAGCCTGCCGAGCTGTACTAGTGATCCTTGCCGTTTTGCGCGTGGCACTTGCTTACCGATACTTGTCCAACCAGCCGATTTTTATCTTCGTTCCCCGAAGAAAAGCTTAGAAGGGTGGCTGTAGGTGTTGATTATGGGTTTGGAGGGTGTGAGGAGGTTGGTTCCTTTTTGGTTTTCAGAACGTCGACGATCGACGTCCCGCGCGAAACTGATCGAAGATCGTGCGAGGGCCGAGCGGCAATATTTAAGGGTCGGCCGGTCCGTTATCTCGGCTGTGATAAGATTACGGCTGACTGAAGAGCTTGAAGGTGGGGAAAGAGAAAAATGCGCGCTGGTCATGGAGGAAAGGTTTTCATTGGCCGTGGACGAGTGAGGGATTTCATTATCGAGTTTGTGGCGTATATGACTTACCTGGCCGGGGATTTTGTGAGGAGAGACAGGGAGAGAGATGGGGGATAAGAGAGAGAATGAGAGAGGTGCTGTGGCTCTGTAGAGTTTCTTGATGACGAGTGGATTGTTTTGTAGGAAGATTTATAGCGATAGGTTGTAGAGTGCAGCTTATGGCTTTTGATTTATGGGTGCTTTTTTCGTATGTGTAACTAGGGTAGATGTGGATATTACTATGGTTGACTTTATTGCTATGGATTTTTTTCAGAAATAAATTGGTCAATCGTATTTAGTTATGAGGATCAACCGCATGACGCGCGATACTCGCCTTTCATATATTTTTATGGTTATGATATTATATTTGATAAACAAACCTCAAGTTCTGGCGAATAGACAAAATAAATGCAATTAAATGAGCCATTTAAAAGCCGAGGTATTCTGGAAACAAAGCTCAGCCATTGATATTTTATAGGAAATCACACATAATACACTATGCGCGCTTATACATAATTTCATGGTTATGATAAACAAACCTCAAATTTTGGCAACAAACGTAATCAATCAGATTAAATTCAAAATAGTCAATCAGAGGCTGTGTTATTTAGACAACAAAGCTCGAGCATGGAAATTTTGTAATTGGACAAGTGCAGTGTGTTGCTGTAATCATTATTTACCGTCAAGATTTGTTAAGATAATAAATCGGTATTTATTTTGTAGTTTCTTCATATTTATGCTTAAAATCGTAGTAATTCTGTAATAAAACATATATATATATTAACATTTTTTAAACATATAATTAGAGTTTATAAATTTTTTCATTATCGAAATAATGAATTTTGATCATCACCGAATCAAGATGTTAATTTTGATTTAATGATCTTTTTTTATTAAAAAGAAAAAAAAATTAGAGTTTATATCTATACAAATAAGTTTCAAAATTACGCTAAAACATACGGTATTGGAATTTCTCAGTAATTATTGTAGTAAAATTACTTATTTAAATAAATTTTTTTAAAATAAATAAACGCATATAACATACGGTACTATGCTATTAAAAATTGACCGAAGCAAAACTCCGCAGTTATATCCACGTCTACCCTGTGTGAGGATGATAAGAGGAGTGCACTTGATTAAGAAACCTTGCTCTAGGAACCTTGGTAAGTTTAGATCTTGATCTAAAATAAATATATTTCACGACTAATCTTGATTCTTGTTTAATTATAAGTATCATTTTTATGATATTATTGCACCTTCTGTCGAACTTTGGAAACATTTTTTATTATTAAATTATTAAATTGATGGAATAAAAAATTTCCTTAAGTACAAAATTTCATTTAAAATTTTTAAAGTTTTGGCAAATTTGAAATTTTCACTGATATGATGTGAAATTTTTCATATATGTATGTAATTACTTTTTATGATAAATTTTCAATATTTGTAAAATTGTTTTTTTTTTTTTTTAATGATAGGATTGAGATATTTGAATCGGGCAGAAGGAATTTAAAAAAAAGTAGCAACAATATCTGTATTAAAA